>NCVS01000244.1:427318-443694 GCA_003055095.1 Goniozus legneri
CGTTCGAGGAGTCGTTCCCGATTTCCTTGTTGTAACAACTGCGAAAAATCGGCCTGCGTGCTCGTTCGAATAGCAAATCAGACACGACGGAAAGATACTCTTGTTTTGTCGCCGGGTTTGTTTGCCACGGGGAAACGGATTTTTTCTCGTTGATCGCTCGTCGATCGTTTACGCAGCTTGTCTTCGCGCCCATGCGCGATTAATCTTCGATGCCCCACTGCTCGCCGATAAAGCCGAATAAATTACGCAAGTTTCGGGAAGGTCGTCGGGGGGAGGGACCGGGAGAGGGGAAAAAGTTCATTGCGAGTTTCGCAAACGCTCGTTTCGCGCGCACGTGACGATCGCGGTGCGCGATTGTGGTATCGTGTGGCCGGTGCCTGCGATACACACGTAAACAAACAATCGAGAGACGATCCTTTCTACGCTCGCGAGTATCGATTTCTAATTCGCGATAATGATCGAGTCCTTGGAATGTTGCTGCGCGCCTCGTTAATGATACCGCGCCAACCCTATGATTCCTGTTTGATTTCGTCAACGTCTTCGGGATGGAAAAATCGATAGAGACAACCGGCGCGCTAGTTTTCTAGCAACGCGAATTCCTGTCGATGTTCGCCGAAGGTTTCGACAGCGCGAGCCTCCCGGTTCGCGTGGTAATTTAATTGCGACACGGGTGTACATATCGTACGCGTACACACACACACACGACGCGCGCACGATAGCCGGCTGATAATCGTCGGTAACGGGACGAGCTAAAATCGCCGGAGGAAGATGATTACGTCGCGTGAGGCGTGATTCGTGCCAAGGCTCGTGAGTGTCTCGCTCCGGTATGTAGAGAGACCGAGAAAAAAAAGTAGAGAGGGAATGAAAAAAAAAGCCATAGGTACCTCATCAAACCGAGAGTTTACTTTTTGTTGCCTAATTAATGCTCCCCGGTTGTAACAGTCTCGCGCGAATTCTCGCGTGTACCGCGATAATATACGGGACTGTCGAGCCGCTCGAGGTTATCGATCAATATTGATCGACGAAGGAGAGGAGAGAGAGAGAGAGGGAAAAAAGGAAGAAATCGTCGTCCTCGGGAGTTACCGGCGAAATTACGTAGTCCCGATGAGTCGCGAACGCTACTTTGCCGTTCATTGTTCGTGTACCCACGGAATAACAATGTACTCGCCGAGCCAGCGGCTTAGGGGGATGCGAACGAGAGGGAGGAGCGAAGTTCTGCTTTTCCGGTGGACCTGTCTCCCCTAGCGGCTCGGTTACCCTCGCGCGACGCACGAGAATCGCGATTTTCCTGTTCCCGACGTCTCGAATTAAGCACTCGGGGAACTCTTATTTCGCGTTCTCATTTGAATAAGTTATTTACGGCTCTATTGTCTAGTTAGCATCCAACTTGCGAGTCCTCGCTAGCGAAAAAAGGCTCAATCTCGTAAATAGAATTTCGTATTGGAAAGCGAGTTGGATGGAAAAATCACTCTCGAGGCGTTTCGAATTAGTCCGCTGGACGAGGAGAGCCGGTTTTCAGGTCGAGAGCAGCGCCGCGACTTTCCTCGTCGTCGGACGGCTAGTTCTAACTATAGTGGAAGACCGCTCGCATAATTCGCGACGAAAGGGGACCGCCGAGAGATTCCTCCGCCGTGAAAATAGAATCCACGGTCGTCTCCTATCCTCGCCCTTTCTCATTCACTTCTCTCCGCGTATCCTAGACTCTCGTTTTCTATCGAATCGACGAAGCCATTCGAAAAACCATTATTCTCGCTTCTTCTCGTCGTCTATAAGTTAATCGGCCGCTTCCGCTTCGCGCGTTCTCGTTTTACGGTCGTCGTTCGCACCCAAAGACGCGAGTGAAATAGATTCGACTCGGATAAGGTTTCGCGCAGACGCGAACGTAAGAGGAAGCGAATCGCCGAGAGGGAAAAGAGAGTAAAACGACTTCGTAGCCGTCTTCTTCTTCTTCTTCTTCTTCTTCTTCTTCTTCTTCGTCTTCTTCTTCTTCTTCTTCTTCTTCTTCTTCTTCTTCTTCTTCTTCTTCCTCTCCGTCGTCTTCGTCAGCGATTCACCGCGCACGTGTGTGATGCACTTACTCGCGCACGTGACCCAGACACGTATGTCGCGCCTTCTAGTAATGTGATTACACAGGCGAACCATTACGCTATTTCGAGAGTAAGAGGGCGAAGAGGGAGAGGGAAATCCTCGCCGTTGAAATCGTCCGCGACTGGCCGCTGTCGTCGGGCGAGAATGGCTTTTGTCTTATGGAACCGACGGTGACTCTCGGTTCCTCGTACGGGATTATTTATCGGGCAAGAAGGGGAGCCGCAATGTCGAGCTTCCTCATCACGCGAGGCTTCAACGAATCGAGAAGACGGTCTCGCGTCGTGAGACCGGACACAACGCTCCGCCGCCGGTGCCCAGGCAACCTTGACGACAGCCGAATCATACAACCCGTAATTGGTAATTGGCCGGCCGCTATTGACCGAGGGCGGGCGCGCTGGGTCACCAGGCCGCGACCGATTCTTACCCATCTTCGGTCGCAAAATTCGCGACAGAGCACACACACGCTTTTCCTCTCTCTCTCTCTCTGCTTTCGAAGAGATTATTTTAACTCTCTATCGGATTCTTCTACTCCTGGCGGAAATGGAGAAGACACGGTCGATTATTCGCTCATCGGTTTTCCAGTTAAAATTCGTCACAGGAAAGTCTGAACGATCTCCGTCGAGTACTTTTGGCGAGTAAAAGTTTTTAACCGAGCGTCGATAATCGTTGACTTTCCACTTTTTCCACTCGTCGTTTGTTTCAAGTTCAAAGTCCTGTTCATTTACGCGCGCGAATCGCGAATGGACGGTACTCGGTGTACGTGGGTCTCTTGCAAATGCAACGAGCCGACCTGCGTCATAGCGCGTGACGCGAGCGAGCGATACCTGACCGGTCAATTACCGCTGCCGCAACGCAACACTTGGGTCATCCTGCTGGCTAATCCTCTCTCGAGAAAAAATTATTATCGTGTCTCGCATCGAATGAAATAATCTACAGAGGACATTTGAATTTATTCGATTCATTATCGATCGAGAAATATAAATTTCTTCGGAAGGTGCGCGGGAAGTCGAAGGTCGAGAGTTGCGTGACGTCATCGGGTACACCGGCACCCCAGCGTTGCCGGCGACGGCGGCGTCGTTGCTCGCGGTCAGGCGTGGGATCACGCTGCGGCGGTTTAAATGGTCGCCGGAATGCGGTTAAGCCTTTTTGCCATTCGCGCGCGCGACCGGCTAGCCCAGTGCCGTACCAAGCCGTCTCGGGGGCCCTTCAGGCATCCCTCCCGGCACCTCGCGCTTCGTTTTCCCTCCTACGGTTTTGTTTATTCACGTCGGCGGCGCGTTAGGTAATCCCGGGTCGATCGTGACGCGCACGGTTTCCACTCCCCGCTCGAAATTTTCGCGCCGTTATTTACAGTTTCGCCGACTAAGTCAGCGAAAATAGCTATCTCCTCGGTTTCCGCGAAGCCGTGCTTTATCTTCCCGGTTGCCTCCCACTCGCTCTTCCCCGACGAGCGCGCGCGGAAAATCGAGCGAGCGAGTTTTCCCGGAGCGGCGAGTAGCGTCACGCTTGGCGCCGAGAGCGTAGAGAGAAAGAGAGAGCGCGCGCATCTCTTTAGCGCCGGCGTGCACGAGCGAGCTCTCTGCGGCAATTACGTAAACGAAACGGGGATAAGCGCGAACGCGCCGAGTCAGCGCGATTGGCACGCCGATGCGGCAGTGCCGGTGCACTCGGGAGTGCACGCGCTCCACCGCCGAGCTGGTGGGGCAAACTAGACCGTCGAGTTTCTCGGTACGGACGCGCGAATGACGATCGAATTCCTCCTGCGAGGCTCGCATCCGCGATGTTTATGACAATCCCGGCGGCCGGCCGATCGTGGGGCTATTAATTCCTTCGGAGAATATATCGCGTTACGGGCCCTCGGTTCTCCCGAAAAAGGTGGAAAAAAAAGTTTCGAATAGGGTGGATCCCACGAAACGTTCTACCCAAATTCGAATGATTAAGCGAAACGCTTTGGCGCGAGAGAGAAGCGGTCCCTCCCGTTGAGCAAATTTCATATTCGAGACGATCGGCAAGAGGTGAAAAGTAGGAGTGCTGGAGTCCGGCCCGATATTTCGCGTTGAAAAATTGCTTCGAGATGATAAGATTGATCGGCTCGATTAAATACCTCCTATACCTCCGCTCTCAACGCTCTTACGACTCCGGTAGAAATTAGAATGCCCCGGAATTTCTCCTTCCCCCTCTTTCTTTCATCGCCGGCCAGAAAAGTGAATCGGCACGGCTCGATGTATTCTGAATACTTTTTCCATCGCTGGAAAATTACCTATTATCGAGCGGGCGAGTTACATATGCCAGAATGTATACATTTCGCAAATGGTTTTGGCCGCGTTCGAACTTTCTATCCCTCCCCGGTTCATTCGTTGTGTATTCGTCAATGATCGCAATCCTGCCGGCAAATCGAATTTAATAGGACTAATCGCTGTGATTTATCGCGTAATACACGAGACCCCGCTTTTGATACAATCGGATCCCTTTTCTTTCTCTTTCTCTCTCGCGCACGCTCCTTTTACTGTATCGCTCGCAATTTATCTTCCTCCGCCCCTCTGACGCGTTTGCCTTTTTTCACTCCTATTTTCTTCTCTTTCTTTCGCTCTCGAACTGAAAGCATTTTCTCTCTCTCTCTCTCTCTCTCTCGCTCTTTCTCTCTTTCTCTCCCGTTTGGTCTGCGCCTGGTGCCGTAGGTGCGAAAATACGCAACGAAGCGGGTAATGCGATTCGTCCGCTCGCCTTCCCCTCGTTCCCTCGAGTTGGATCTCAAATCCCTAACTCGCAGCGAATAGTGCCGCGATTGTTCGATCCTCGTCCGACTTTTCGCGCGCGATTCTCTTTTTTTTGCTCTCCCTTTTTCTCTGTTTTTCGAAACGAAGAGAGGAAAAAACGATTTCTTCGCACACAATCACTTTCCTCATGCAAATAGCCGTGCGCGCTTCCAAGAAAGGCGTAAGGAATGCGCGTGGCGTCCCGGCAATTGTCGTTTCGCTCACGGTACACAACGCGATCGACGAGCGCGCGTTTCAGGAATTCGCGAGTACGCGACGCGCGCGTGACGCTATGCGCGAGATAACCTCAGTTTCGATTTCGAGGGAAAGAGAACGCAGGGGAATACCGTACGGTAGCTCTCCGTAAATTCGATTTATAGATATTGTTTTTTTCCCTGTACTCTCGTCGTATATTTTTCCGTATTTTAATGTCATATCCTCGGAACGTGTGAATATTTATCGCGAGCCGGTATCCGTTACATAACCGCTGACAACATCGAGTGGCACGTGTCGCTAACTCGCGCGCGCGCGCGCGCCTCTCTATGCGGCCGCGGCAGGTGAATTTTTATGATCGAGCCGGGTTCTCAATATGAATGAGTTTACGGCGAGATATTCTCGCGAGTAGAGGAGAGGCGAGAATACACGCGAATCGCGACTCGTTCGACGTATCTTACGTTATTCGCGAATTGCCGTTCGCGCAATATCGGAAAAACACTGTCGAATATGTCTGCATGTGTTTGTGTGTGTGCGGTTTCGCCGCAAAACTATTACGCGCCTACCGGAGATTTGCGAAAGAGCCACACGAACCTACTCGGCTCTATGCGAGAGTATGCGCACACGATTCGTGGAATTAGCATCGTTTCGTTCGCCGGCGTTACAGGTGGGTTCGGCATCTCTCAAAAGGTATTAGTTAACATACTAAAGTATAAGCTAAAACCGAACGTTTCGCCGCTCTCTTTCACGTTTCGGCCTCTTGCCGCGCGCACCTTCCCCTAACTCCCACCAGCTCGATATCTCTAGGCTAGGTCTCACCTTTCTCCCAGGGCTACTTCTCTCTCTCTCTCTCTCTCTCTCTCTCCGCTCGTAAGTTCTCGTTTTCTTTTTTTCTCCGTCTCGTTCATCTTCGCGACCTTTTTCTCTCCTCCTCCATCGTCCGCACCTCTGGCCGAGCTATACTCGAAAGCGCATCTTCACGATGACGTAATTCATTCATTCATTAAACTCGGTCCCCGCGTGGGAGACGCCGCGGATAACGGCCATAGTACGGAGGCAAAGGTCGACGTATACGACGGCATTAACGGGAATTTCGCTATGCTCGGGGTCGTTATCTCTTGCGAAATAAATAAATATTGAAATTTTTTTTTCTCTCTTCCTCTCCCTCGCGCCACCTCAACCCCGCCGATACGAGAATTTAATTTTATTGCCACTTTTATTCGCGATAAGACGGAATATTCGGAATTAATTCTCGTCGAGATCTCTTTTCGAAAAAGTAGTGGTGACGATTGTCGCTACGCGGTCTCTCTATAGTTTCGCTGGACTATTTTTTTTCGTCTCTTTTTCGAAACGAGCAAAAGAAGTATGTGGTCGTCGAACCTGGACGCCTTGACTCTTACGCGAGGAATTAGGCGACCGACCGTCGAAAAAAATGTCAGACCGGCAAAACCTGATTTGAGAATGTCGACCGGCACCGCTGACGAGCTTCGGCATCCTCATTTTTCCCTCTTTCTTTTTCTTCTTCTCCTTCCGAACAACCTTTCTCTCCGCTCTTCTTCCCTGAATGACCGATTTTTTTCCTCTCTTTGAATAAGCGCATTATGATACATCGAACGAGCGCACTCGCACAACCGCATTCGAAACGGTAACCGAAAATAAATTCGGGTTTAAAGTTATGAACCAGTTATGGGCGGAAATAAGAAAATTTGGGTCACTTTCGAATGAGACGACGGAAATGTACCGACGCGAGAATCGAAACGCGTTTCGCATTTTTTCGAAAACTCGACGGAAACGTCGATTATTGGGCGTGTGACGAAAAAGGGGAAGATGAATGAAGGAAGAACGTTGTTTCAGCGTTCTTTGTGCGAATTTGCGAGGTGGAAAGAGAGATGGATAATATTCCTTTCCTTCCTCTCTGCTCGAGCGTTCTATCTTTCTTGTTGCATTTCGAGTCCGAAGCTGCATGCCGGGCAGCTCTCGCCTACTCGATCGAACGGTCGTGGGAGAAAGATGAAGCGAGAGAGAACGGGAAGGCAGAGGGGGCTGCAGCGAATGGCATTTCCCGTGAGTCAATCGCGCTCGATGATGCACTTCGTCACCTCCTCGATGCGCTCGACTCTGCGGAGAGCGTTTCTTACAGACGCCATGACGCAAGCAATACACTAGTAATAGTAGGCGTGCGTGGGCGCGATCCTCTCTCCCGCTCTCTCCTGTTAGAATTTTTACTGCACCAGTGACGCTTTTCATGAATAAATTCAATTGCCTTCCGAACCGAGTAACGAGAAAATTGGAAAACCATATTCACGCGTGCTCTCGCGAAAAAATACGCTCTTCGCTATTTGAGTTACTCGTACAAAAATGGAGTGGAACAATTTAAAGATTTTCGCGATTGAAAATTTGAATATCTATTACTCTCGGTTTTTTATTATTCTTTCCCCGTCGTTATCGCCGTCGTAACGGCGTTTACCGACTGGACCAATTTGCACGCGCGTTCAGACAGCGAGGAACTCTTGGGCAGTGTGTAAATCAATTTCGGAGTAAAAGTCATACACGCGTAATAAAACGTCGGGGTGTTCGTTCTCGCCACGACTTTATCACGCTCGCACGGTGGAATAGAAAGAGAGGAAGTGAGAAAAAAACGAGAGAAAGAGAGAGAGAGGCAAAGAGAACCATAACGCGTATTCGCGTATCGACGATTGCAAAATATCGAATGCGATTGCGGCCGATTGTTTCGCGCGTTTGAACCTATTAAAGAGCAAAAAAGTTCAGCTCGTATCTTTTCCGATTTTTCGCGTCCCGCGATTTATACGCCGCGAACTCGGAAATTCCATCGTTTCGAGAATGGAAACTCGGAGTGGAAAAAATAGCGACTCGACGCAGCCAAGACGAGGATAGTTCGCTTACGATTTATCGAATCTGAGAAACTTCCGGATGCGCGAGAAACACGAAACTCGCCGCGACGGATTTATTCCGTATTTCGATATAGTGCACACACACACACATACGCGGGGGAGAGAGTAATTCCGGTGGCGCGCGTTTTAACCCAGCGGGCAAAACTGGGTCTTCCTATTATCTCGCTTCGGTTGCCTCGCTGCGGTCTATCCCGGCTTTATCTATCCATCCGCGCTTGCACTTCCGCGCGGGAGTACACAATGGGCGGACATCTGTTGGGAAACAAGAGTGCGAGAGGGAGAGAGGAAGAAAAAGAGAGGGGATACTTTTCGCCTCATCCTCCTTATCCACTCTGACACAGTTGACGGGTGCGAGAGGGAGCGCGAGAGAGGAAGAGAAACGCGGCTGTGACTCTCGGCTGACGTCGCGGGGCGTGGGTTTTAATCGGCGTGGGCGACGAAAACCCCCCTCGAACTTCTCGCTCCCTCTCGCGTCTCTCTCTCTCTCTCTCTCATCTACTTTGTGTCTCGCCCGTCGTCTGATTATATCCGACGCGTTGTACACAATCCGCCGACTGGTTCTCCGACAATGCAGCCCGTATTTCCGCGCATAATACGCCACCCACATCTCGTCCCCGATTAGATTTTCCATCCCCCGAAACGCCCTCTTCGTTTGGCTCCCCCTCCCTCGGCTCCCCTCGCCTCTAATTGGCTAATCGCGCGAGACTTTTGAACAATCGATAAACCGCACGCACAGACCGCGTTCGCTTTAATCTCGCGTGACGCCTCGATCGCGCCCGGGTTTTTGTCCTCCGCGTTCTGCCCGATCGGGAAATTATACAAGCGGCGCACGCGGCGGGTGTTTGCCGCTTAATACGTCCAGATGCTGTTCTTTTTTCTCCCGCCTCGCGTGCGGAGGGTAGCGCCGATGAGAGAGCGCGATACAGCGGGAAAAGGATTTTTCAGAAGGGTGTCGCTCGATGCCCGTGCAGATCTCTCGTTCCCCCAGAGAGAGCGAGAGAAAGAGAGAGAGAGAGAGAGAGAGAGAGAGAGAGAGAGAGAGAGAAAAAATGATCGAAAGATCAGGGTGAAATGGAGAAAAACTAAACGCGTCAGCCCCCCCTCTATCGGCTGGGCTCTTTTTTTCGACGCAGCCAGCCTTCTCGAGTATATTTCGCGTTCGATTTCGTAACTGGATTGGATGGGTCGAGCGAGAGAACCAAGTGTCACGTGCCTCGGGCACGGACGAGATTTATGGCTTCGCCTCGTACACGTACGCTGACCAGGAAGAGAAACGATCCCGTCACCCGTGCGCGTTCTCCTTTGCACGCAAGCACACACACACACGCTCGCGTTTTGGCTCTTTAACAGTCTACATTTCGCGGGCTACCGTGAGACTCTCTCGCGAACGTTAGCTCCACTTTCCGCGAAACGCGTTCCACGGGGGGTCATGGACGACTACTCGAAAATTTCTCGCTCCTCTTTCTCAAAACTACCCGATTTTATCGCTCCTCTCGTCCCGACAGGTCAACGAGATTTAACTTTTCGTACGGTAAAGATTCAACCTTAGTTTAGAACCTTTTGTCGCAATGTTCTTGGATTTTAAATTGTCAGACACGAGAGAGAGAAAAGTAGAGCTCGTTACCGAGAAGCTCACGTACTCGTCACGGGCGATTTTTCACGCTCTTCGCGTTTCAATTCGCGCTGATTAATTCCGACCTTTTCCTCGTATCGACCGACTCGCCCGAGAGTTCGCTCCCAGTCCGAGAAAATCGTAGGAGAATCGGTCCACGCGTTGGCGTTATTTCAACTTCAAAATTAAATTTATATTTCCTTAGATTCTATTTTTCCACACGGCTCCTCGGGATATAAAATTTCGAAACTAATGGCTCGCCGAAATCGTTCGGCGGGTAGCCTCGCTTTATAAATCCGGCGAGTAACAAACGGAATCCAATTCGAGTACCGTGAGAAGGCAATTCAACGAAATTTAAAGAGCCCGGCACGGAGCCTTGGTGTATACCGAAAAAAGTAAAAGAGGACGCCCACCGCCGTAATATACCATCATCCATAAAGATCGAACGGTTCCGTATATAGGAATAATATCGAGCACGATCGGAAGTGGCGTACATAGCGATCAGTAACCGAGCATCGGCGCCGGCGTCCGGAAAAAGCGAGATTCTCGACTCCCGCGGTTTCCCGTTTGCGTTCCTTCTCGTCTGTTCCTCTCTCTCTCTCTCTCTTCCTTACTCGTCTCGGCACGCGGACGGTTCGATATCGGGAAAAACCACCCCCTCTCCGTTACACCCGTCCCCTTATATTCACCCTCGACATTCTTTTTCCACCCTTCCTTCTTCATCCATCTCGCGCGTCTGGCTATCCGGCTCTTTTTCCGCCACTCTCTCCCCCCTCTCTCTCTCTCTCTCTCGGCCCGTAGGCATTCTCCTATCCTAACGAGAGCAGAGAGGAACGAAAGAGCGTGCGCTCCCGATCGATTTGCGTCGACGTACTACTATGGCCTGCTTACACGGAGAGCAATGACCCCCCAAGGTCGCTCTTACGCGACTGCACGTGCTGCCGCGAATTGACGTTCCCTCTCCCTTCTCCGGGCGAGAGCGCGCGCGCACACGCCCTCTCTTCTCTACCCGCGCATCTCTCGCCGTCCGCGCCGCACCCAGTTCGCTTTATATCGCGTCGATCCTCTCGCTCTATCTTCTTCTCTCATTCCCCTCCCCTCGCGTCCCCCCACTCCCCTCGATGTCGCGAGGCTCGAGCGGCCGCCGACCCCGTCCGCAGCCTCCTACCGCGGAAAGCCGGCTCGCTAGCGCGTGTGACACACGCACAGCACACAGTCGTGCGCGAGACCGCGAGTGAGCCACTCTCCGTATCTGCGAATCGAATAGATACGCGCTGCCTCTCCGTCACGGGTAAGTCGTTCATTGAATCGTTCCGTCTCGCTCTTTCCTCTATCTCCCCCCTCCCTCCGCCGGCCTTCTATCTTCGTCACGAGCAGCACGTGGAATTTTTCGCCTTTTAAATCGCCGCGCGGCCACGATCGCGATGACCGTGCGCGCTCCTCTCTCGCTCCTTTTACATACACGCGCGCAGTCAAGGCTGAGCTAAACTTCTCTACACTCGCCGGTAGATGTTGCTGTGGTTACTGCTTATCTCGAGACACCGAATTTCGTGTGTCTTATCATCGGAACGGTACGGAACATCGACTGGTCTATCCGGCTCTTCTATTTCGCAATTTACGATTTTACTGCACAACGCGGAACTCGTTTAACACATTGTCGCGTAAAAACTCGAGTGCCAAGTGGCTCACGAGACGAGCGCGTGCGTCGCGTGACGCGTCGTTTATCTTTCTCTTACGAGCCGCGCCCGAACTTCTCTTATCGTACACTCGGTGTAATTCGATTACTCGACGATGCGGTAAATAGGGTATCAAGAAAACAGGGAATTGGTTTGTTTCCGCTCTCGCGGAAATCTAGATTGGTTTTCCGCTCGACGGGTCGGGGATTCGTCATCTCGAGAACACGTGGCTTCGATGACGGAAGCGAATTCCTCGTAGTAATTCGCGCGCCGGTATATCGCTAGTCGTCGAGCGGAAAAATGACGGCTGCACGCGCGCGCGCGCCTACCCGTCGTCTCGTGCCTAATTCAGTTAGGTGGGCGCTAAATTTAGCTCGCCGGTTAAGAACGTTTCGCGCCTTTTCGCCGCGCCGATGTCGAATAGACGAAAACGATGACGGCGCTTCTGGCCGCTGGCCAGCGGACTTTCGTGATTTCGCGCGCTGCTAACACGTGGACAGTGCGAGCACACACCAGTTCCGTGACCACGACGTCTTCTCCCGTACCTACGATCAAAAATAAACAGTCATTCGACACCGTCTCGTCATAAAATCTATTCTCGATCGATAGGAAATATTTACGTTCCGATCGATCTCTTTTTCGTTTTATTTTTTATTCTCTCTCCCTGTTTATTATTTATTTTTTTCCGCGTGTCTTTTTGCCGTTCTCTCGGGAGTGATCAATTAACGCGCGGTAGAGTTCTTCGGTGTCCCGAGTGGAGTGCGGCCGATTGAACGATTGCTAAAAAGTGACTAATCACTTTTTTAATGCAAAGTACTGTTGACGACTGAAAATAACCAGCGGGCACGTGCTCGCTTACTGTATTCATCACTGACGCGACAAAACGTCGCGACGCCATTAGCGATCGCGCGCGGGTGTGACTCGCCGATTTTCTTCCGTCTCCCTCGAAAGCCTCTTCCGCATTGCCAGCGCGCCGTACTCGCGCTCCCTCTCTTTCTCTATCTCTCTCTCTCTCTCTCTCTCTCTCTCTCTCATCGGAATTCACCGAAACGAATGACCGAACCGCAATTTTCGCGAACGCATGAAAATTATTTAGAAGCGTCTACGTAATCTCGCTGCGAGGAAAATGATTTTCGCTCGCATCACCAATTGAAATAGTCGCAGTCGATGAGTCACAGACGGTCTATTCGAAGGAATTGATTTCCCGAGCTAAATTGAAGATACCGTTCAATGTGGAAAATTTGCGTTGAGCGAGAAACGCGAGCAGATGTACACTAGAGAAAGAGAGGAATCTGGACCAACCGGATTTCCACCGATTGTGCCAGACGCTCTAGATGACACAGTTTGCTGAAACGCCCACGGTGTCGTATATCCCATAGAACGCCTCCGTGGTCACGTGATACCGCTAGAGAGGAAGCAGTCATGTGAAAGGTTGCGCGTGACCTTTTTCCTTTCCGCACGCGCTCCAATCTAATCGCGCTACTCTCGATCCTCCGATCGTCCTTGGCAGCCTCGATCTCGCGACCTTCGTCTCATTTTTGAAACACACACACACACAGTGATGTCTAGAAATTTTCTCTGACCGATTTTTTCCTTCTTCTCGTTACAGACGAAGAAATCGACGTCGTGAGTTGTGGTGAGAAACCGATCTCTGCTACACCTACCGCGAGGACAACTGCTCTGCCGCACCGACCAAATCCAGCCGATCAGAAGCGCCTTCAGCAAACAGTAAAAGTTGCGCTCCAGGAACAGCAGAAACCTGCGCCCAGACCGCGAGGAAGGCCTCCGTCGAATCCCGCCAAGAAGAGACCAATTCCGGTCACGCCGCCTATGATCGCCGATTGCGAAGAGGAACCAAAACGCACGAAACGTACCTACGTGCGACGTACGCCACCCCAGACGCCGCCTACCCCAGCCGTTACGGTCAGAACGAACGCTACGACGAACGGAAAAACGAACAACAAGGGAACAACCGGTCGGGGTAAAGGAAACGGCAAAGGAAAAGGCAAGAAGAACGCCGAAGGCAATACGACCGAAGAGGAGAACGAGATCGACAACGACAAGAGAAACATGCACAACAACATGGAGAGGCAACGACGAGTGGATCTCAGGAACGCTTTCGAGGACCTGAGATTGCTGGTCCCGTTGCTCGAGGACAACGACAAAGCTGCAAAGGTGACAATATTGAGGCAGGCGGCGCATTACTGTGATATACTTACTAAGGATGAGGCGAGGGCGAGGCAGAAAGTCAGGGAGCTGAACAAGCGTCAGGAGAGGCTCAGGTTCAGATTGAGAGAAGTACGGAAAAAGTTAGCTCTGACTCGTTAAGGGACGGAGGGCTGGTACCCTGCACACCGTACTGCCAATCCTTTCGAGATGACCCACGTACGCGCGAGTTGTTCGTATGTACGCATATTCGATTACGCTACGATAACGGTAGGACTAAAACAGGTATTAACTGAAAATTTGATTGCTCGTAGAATTCTCTGCGATATAGTGTCCATCGCTTAAAACTTGTAAATTTTGTAAATTCCGTAATACTTTTTGCCGCGATATAATCAGGAATGTCATTGGGAATGTTATAAAAGCATCGTAAACGTGAACTTAATTTTGGTCGATATTTCGCTAAAGATTTTTCAGTTTACGAGGTTGGTTTGGCGCGGTAACCATAATGGAGATACTCTCATTTTTTGTTTTAAGCTTAATCGATAACGTTCGTAGTTTCGTAATTTCACTATATTGACTGTTATCCATGAACTCGATTCAATTCGCGTGAATATCTCGATTGTGCGTTCCCGCGTCCGAGCGGTTTAGATACTCAAATCGTTTATAAATTTAACGATAGGTTAAGAACACGTAGTAACGTTGTAGCTCGGTTAGAATGATGCTAAATACCATATTACCCAATGTCGGTCGCTTGTACGCCGGTCGTCAGGACTAACCGGTCTTCGAAGCGTATTTCTTATTATCAATATTATTAATATTATTATTATTTGTATTATATTATCACTTATTCTTTAGATTTTGTATGATAACACTCGGTCGTCGGTATTCACTATATTATTGCTATTAACACATGTCGATTAAAGTTGGGTAACATTGTACTGCTTTAAAACACCTATATGTATATATAACAGGATAAACGCAACCGACTTCCGAACCGATTGTAAAGAAAGTGTTTTGAGACTCGCTATGATTAGAATTCGAGGTAACTCGTAAATTGACGATTATAACTAAATAATCGAGGTAATGAGGCTGGTTTTGTGGCTAATCCCGATATTACGAATCGTTCGCGACTAGTAACGGAAACTGTTATACGGGTGGTTTTAGTAACTCCGATTGGCCCCCCGTATAAATGAGCGGGTCTCTTTCGTAGACAGGTAAAATGTGGGAAAATTGCCAAAGTCCGAATTCGGGGACGTTCGGCTCGACGCGATCTCTGGAGCCGATATCGCGGAAGATTAAAGTGCTGTTTCGCACGCACTTTCCGTTATTTCTACTTTTCGATCTAGCGTCTGGTACTCTCAGGTACACCGCATTTTAAATGTCTTCTTTGACAAAATATAAAGCAAACATGCTAATTATGTATTTTATGCATACAATGCGATAGATTAGTTTGTATGATATATATATATATATATTACAATTAAACAATATATATATCTATATATATATTACATATTACATATTGAACATGTACATAAATACGTGTCACTATCGACGCAGACGAGTGGGAACGTGTCCTTTAACGTAGTCGATAAAATATTTGAGCCGCTGTCTCTTTTATGCACTTTGCGCATTTTTTTTATACGAAGCGTTTGTATTTTCACACGATATATCACAGTGCTTACGAATCCATTTCAGACATATAGCGCGAACATCCGTCATATATCGCTAATTAGCTGACGAGTCGCTGTGCGACCTCAGAAAGCCGGGTTTATTTTTAATTGAGACACGCGTTCGTCGTGTTTCGGTAAAAAGTCATTTAATGAAAGAATGTAATTATTAATATAAAGAGGAAAACGTAGTAGATTCGAGAAATGAAATATAGAGACACGTGAATCACTCGTATAGGTAGTTTAGTATAGAAAAAAATACATATACACGATTATACTCAGAGGGGTGTAGCTTGTATAACTTCAGTGGTTCTTTTTATCGTTCGAAACTTTTAATTGCCTTTTTATGGTGATTTTTTAACGTGTTCTTTAACGTCTTTTATTGATATGTACAGTTGATTGGATAGTCATATTTGACGCATCCATTGAACGCAAGGCTCGTTTTTTTCCGATTCTTTTGTCGTATGTCGATTGATCGCTCCTTCCTTCATTCGATATTTCTTCTTTTGTTTTTTTTCCTTTCTCCTTTATTATTTTCACGAAACTCGCTAGGATTGGTGATGATCATTAGCGAAACTATCTTCTACAGGTGCAATAAGTCAGTAAATATAATGCGAGTAAATATTCCCGAAGTAGGTCGTTATATTAGTTATTTATTTGAAATAATAGCGCTATCGAAGGAAGGAGACGTGATGAGTGTGGCACCATAAAGTGATATATATATATTTTTTTTCTTACCAAAGTTGTGCCCGCTCTAATAGGATTTCGTGACTTTCAATTTCTTCTCGTTTTTCGATACTTTTCTTCTACATTTCTGTATTTGTCATTTCTGCTGCACGAGCCAACCGTAGGAGGTGTCATTTTACTAAACGTTCAGATGCGCTTTCTTAATTATTTTTTTCATTTACCGCGCGGTTCATCGTTTTAGACATGTATACATGGTTTAAATATGAATATTTACATAACGGTATGTACATAAGTTTGCTTAGGTATACAGATTTGTATACGTTTTTCATTTGAATATACACAATATTAAAATTATGAATTATATACATGAAAGAAATATACACTAAATGCTAGTTTAATTGTATTTTCATTATTGATATGATTATTATTCTTATTAGAATTATTGTTATGCGTTTTTAGTTCATCGTAAATTTACAAGACGGATTGATTTAGAAAATATATCGTAAATAATAATTGATATATCGGAGTAATTTGATAAGCACATAATACCTATGGAGAAAAAATTGCGAAGTAAAATAGATGCGATGAGCCCTCAT
>NCVS01000244.1:443743-484334 GCA_003055095.1 Goniozus legneri
GGGGTACAGAAAAATGTGTTCATTATAATTGTAGGTAACAGTATTCGCTTGTATAGAAATATACATAATTTTTTAAAGGATGAGAAACAAAAAAACCGTATTTAAATATAGATTTAGAACGTATTTGCAGAAGCTACACACGAAAAAAAACTTCGAGTATAATAATCGACGATATAATAGAAAATATTGAAGATAGAGAGGGAAGAGTCATAGATTTTTTACATTAGAGAACGAAAAATTAGGGGGTTGGGAACAGACTTGACAAATTTAATAATCATTTGCACGTGTACATTTTGTACATAAATTTATTAAGATTTAGTAGCAAAATGTACACGAATCAAAAGAAAATTTTGCATTGAATTTGTATATGTATAGATGCTCGATATAAAAATACTATGCAAGCGTATTTGGATAAGAAGATATATACATATGTCGAATCTGTCAGAATGACAGCATTCGACATTACAATTAATTCGATACTGATGCTTTAAACTGCCGATTCCCGTACCCCCGTTATATTTTTGAAAAATTTTTATACTTTAAACTGCGTCAGTAAAGAAATGATATAATTTACATGCAGAATAAAATTGATAATGTATAAATAGAACGGAAAATGAGTGGAAGAGAGTAAGAGGGCTCTCGCATATTTATTACGAAAATAGTCAGGTCTCGATTTGCGAAAAATTGAAACGAAATTGGCATACACTAAACTTTAGATAATAACAGAAGCCTTAAGGGATTTTTATAACTACAGAAAATCTGTTTTTTACGTCTTGATAAAGATATACGTTAATCGTGTATATGACTATCTCTTCCTTTTTGTGGTAAGTTAGTCGTATCGACTCGAGAAGTGAAACGAAGAATCTGGTTGGATAGGCCGACTTCCAAGGGATGAATTGATTCCGAATATTGTGAACTTGAGTAGAGGAAAGTAATCCCTAGACGCAACAAATTTTTCAAATAACGAATATCCAACATCAGCTGTTTGAATTTAAATGAACACCTATTTTTATAATGGTAATAGCGTTGCCACTGTGTTCGAATTTTTCTGTTGAAATTGTTTTTCCTTACTTTTCTTTCGTTGACACTTCTGCGATCGTTACGTTTTTGTATAAAAACAGAGAAATTGTATTTTTTTCTCGTTTAGTTTGGTTAGTTAGAAATATCTATTAATGTATCGATGGATCGATCCGCTAGCAAATCGTCTGAAAAGCTTACAATGACGAAGCAACGAATTAAAACTCGCTGATATACCTCGCTCCAGTTGAACGTCTTTTAAAATAAGACAAGTGTCTCTTCATTGTCAGTTTAGGCGCTTATTCGCTCATTCGTGTATCCAATCTGTGAGTTCTTTGTAACGTGCCAAATCACGAAGAGCGAAAAGGCATAGTTTAAACGAAAGATGTAAACTAATAGTCCACGAATGCTTCGACTTTTAATGGAATATACATTTTCTCTTCTCTTCCACGTTTTTCTTGTTTCTGTTTTTGTTTTCCTTTTTTGTTTTTTTTTTTTCATTTTTAATTGACTGAAGTTTTTTTAGTATTCTCTTGGGAACTTTTGTTCTCAAAAAATACTCGAAAAATTTCAAAGCACGCGGGTCACGGGGATGTTTATTTACGTGATATGAGCGTATGCAGAATTTCATTTTTTTTTCAATAAACAATTACACTTCTATACGCATACTAACACTACGTAAACATATGTATAATTATTAGTTATTGTATATGATTAACATGGATTTTTACAATAATCGATGTTAAAATTATAAGACAATTTTTTTAAAATTTTTATCGAAGAAACAGAATAATTGAGAGGTATACGTGATTTATATATACGAGATGGTTGTATAGTTGCATGGAGTATAATTATCTATTGATAGTAGTTTTCCGAAATATGAGTAAAGCATAGTTGATAACGAAAATCCGTAACCCCCCCTGATTCGCGGCCATCAAAAAAGAGTGCATATGTACCTGCTAGCAGACTAGACTATAGTTATTTTAGAGATGATAGAAGACGGAAGTGAAGTTAGAGTTTGTAACTTTGATACTGCCTCATTTCAAAGGCAAGGAAAAGGCAATTATATCGTTATAGAAAGTCCATTGACTTTTGAGGTGTGCTTCTGTACATTACCATTTTCCTCTTTCGAAATTGTCGTCGAGTTATTTTTTATTTTGGAAATTTGATATCTAGTTCAACTAATATTATGGCACGGATCGAATCACAGTTGCGAATTGTGTCTGCGAATTGTTAAATCACACCAGTCATTGTGTGATAGATTAAAATTATTTTTGTTATTTTAAAATGTTTATTGCAAACCTTAATTTCTTTAATGTACGATGAAGCTAACCGCGCGATTAGGTCATTTATGTATGTATTAAAAAAAAAATAAAATTAAAAAAAAAGATAAAAAATTATGTCTCCCTCTCTTTTTCGCTTATCGTGGATCGAAAAATTTTATACAGTTTGGAATATTGAAAATTAAAACGCATTGAACTATAAAAAGTGTTGAATCACTACGAATACGAAAAATTATTATCTAACGTAATATTTTACGTTTATAAATTCTCAGTGGTATATGAGCAGTATATAATCATTAATATCATAAGAGAGCGAGCAAGGGAGATTGAATCTTGACGAAAAGTTTTGGACTAATGTTAGGTATTTTATCGAACAGAAATAATATTTTTAATTTGTCCTATTATTTTTATACGTCGTAGAACGTTATCTTATGACGTTATTGTGAAAACACTCGATATGCTCATACACAAGGGAGATGAACGCATAAATTTGAGCAGATTATACATTCAATATAAAGGAACGAGACCCTATTAAATAATTATTAATTTGAAATGCTGTAATACAAATTTCTGAGATGCGGATCTGCATATATATATATATTATATACAATTAGACAGATAGAATCTCTTATTTTTGCAGAAAAATAATTTGAGGAAAAGAATAAAAAATATCGTGACGTTCGTTTGTCAATGATGCAATAATCGATTGAATCGTTGTTATATCGTTGCGGCGAAAAATGAAACGAGCAACGCAGAGACTTAGCTGCTTTAATTCGAGGGCCGCGGAGTCTGGAAGCTCGTATTCGTGCCATTCAATAAAATTGACATTGTTATTTGCTTGCTCGTATACCTAGCGTATTCAACTCTGCGTCGAGATATATCGCTCGAAATCGTTACGTTTACTCCATGACAGGTACAATATTTCTTTTATGTTTAAATATTTTCGCATCGCGTTTGTTAATTATACGGTAACGAATTTTCAGACTTGCTCCCTCGATTCAGTGTACCTATAACTCTAAGATTGTTGATAATTAAAGAAAATGTAAATTAAAGTATAATTCCAATGTGCCATTTTTCGACAGTTCCTACCGCCGTTTACTCGTAAACAATTCCTCTTTGACTTCGAGAGATATCGGAAAATCCATACGCGCTTTAACTTCGCGGAAGGAACTGTCCAGGGATGGCCGCACCAGCCTAAAAGTCACATTGTGTTTTTCCGATGCCGTTAAGAAAAAAGAGCATGTAGATAAAGCAAATTTGTGAGTCGAGAATACCCTTCGAGACTATGGAACGATACAATAAAATATAAACATATATTGATATAAATGAAAAAAATTAATATTTATACTTGAAGTTAATGATATACTATTAGGCGTACGTAATATTTATATCTCTATATTTACTATTTGCATATACTGACAGCATTTTTTGCACAGTGAAAGGGTTCTGCTATAAAACAACATATTATATTTGTTTGTTTTTAATAATAGAAGTGCAAGATATTTAGATAAATAAAATGTTTCGTTGTACTTAAATAATGCAAGCCTTTGCAAAGTTCAGCGTTGAAAAAAATGATCGCAAAAAAATAATTTTGTTTGGAATCAAAAAAAAAAAAAAAAAAAAAAATTCAATTGAAATTCGACATTGTATCTATTAAATAACGCGCTGGTAATCGGTTACTTTATCATTTAAGTAAAAAATGTACTCCGTATTGTTAATTATAAATTATACACACATACGAGTTTTGTTTTTACCGGAAGAAAAGAATGTAACATATCTTATTCTTCCGAATAATTGTTTAAACAGTTCCTTGACTTTTATATTTCAAATCAACATATTATCCGAATAAAAAATATATCATTTAATTGTAAATGAACAAATTATTCTTTCATTTATCACCCTTTACACCCTTCATCCCACGTTCGTGGCTCTCGCTTACCAATCGACTTTTCCTTCCTTCCTTTTCCTTCCCCTAGGGGAAGCTTTAGCTTCGTTAAAGTTCTTGAAAAATTTTTCAGCGAATATACGAGAAAAAAGTACTTCCGAATTCATCGAGCGTGCTTCCGTTTCGGCATTAATGGGGAACAGCGAACGACATGGGGGCAGATAACAGTCGGCGGTGGCAACGAAAAATGATCTAGCTGAATATGATTTCGCGTGTGCAGAGCGAGAGACCCGACACGGGAGAAACGGAGCAGAGAGCATACACCGGTTAACGGGCGCGGCAACGTTCCAAAAAAATCTAACGATTCCCATTTGGGTTTCGTTATTTGCCTTTTAGGCTACGATATGAACGCTAACTCCTTCCTGTGGAAACTTTTCGTGCAGTTGCGTCAATACTCACTCTGGCCGTGGCTATACCACGATTAGGCTGTTAAATGTGAGAATTATGGAAAACAGAGCCGACGTGTGTGTACAATAAACCGAACGGTGTGTTCGAGATTGCGTGGACTACCACGTGTTCGAGGTTGAAAGCTCTAGGCGCGCAAGCGCGAGCTTACCGGTAATTACTATCGAATCGAAAGCGCGTCGATAAATCAGCGCGGGTCTAGCGAGCGCTCGCAAGGCCACCGCTCCATCCGCGTGCTCCTCGTTCGCCTATCGCCGGACTATAAACGCCGTCGTTCCTGCAATCAACGTTTTCACTTTTAAACGAAATTTTGCGAAATACGATCGCTCGTATAACTTTCAAAAAATTTCGACCTGTGTATATCGAATTTACGATGAATCGTAAAAACGACATGAAAAAAACACCGATGTCATGAAAAATTCATAAAACTAGCGAAGGGTAGACCTGGGCGGCTACGATTGGTCACAACTTCGCGGGAAATGAGAATTCTCAACTTTGCGCTAATCGATGAGTCGTTAATTCTGAAAATTCAACATAGTTGAAAGGCTTGACCCTCGTTCTTCCGCGAAGAGTAGTAACAGCGTTTGTATTCCTCGCGGTTCATAAATACGAATAGGAATGCAGAGTACGTGGAAATACGTATGATAATTCGCGGTTGCGTGACTAAAACTATCGTCGACGCCCTAATCTACCGGCTTCTGTTGTACTTTAAACTTTTCAAAATGCATCACATCCTCTTTACGCTATCGCTCCGCGGTATACTTAAAATTATAAACGCGTTTATTAAAATTGATTCGTTTTTCAAAATCGATCCCGCGAATTCGATAATCGCGAAACGTTTTCCGGCGTGTAACAGGTACGACGTTGTAACGTCGATACGTGAATGACACGAGCCCATCGCGGTGCGACATGAGTGACGCATACTAGAAACGCCTAACTATATCGCTTACTGCGACTCAACGGGGAATATCATTGGCACCATTGCAATTTCCGCGATTCGCGTGAAATATTCGGCGAGAATGGTGCAACGATTGAATCGGGACAGTCGGGGATCGATAATGTCATTCAATCGTACGCATTTAGTCGATAGCTCGCTCAACCTCGAGCGTTTCAACTTGCGAAACCGGGTTGATAACGTTAACACAGTTCATTCCATCCGCTCTATTTTCGATTTTTATCCGCTTAATATTTCGCTCGTGTAGCAAAAAATACTCGGATGATTTTTTTCTTGCGCAACATTGTGCGATGAATCAAGAAGTGCCAAGCTGTACGATGTGGGAAAGAATTGGCTGCGCTGACTGTACTCGTTGCAAAAATAATGACGTTTATTAGTCGCTGCGAGGATGACGCTAACAACCGTGCAGCGGGAATACGGGGTTAGAAATTTTCGGGGACACGGTTGATCGATAATGCAGCTCGCTGCACTTTGTTGCACACTCGGTGAATTCGAATTTTGCCGCGTCCCGCGGTTCGCCGCGGGTCCGAATGCAGCGCGCGGAACGGATGGAACGGGCGCCTCGGGACGGCGGAATCCGCGGAAATGCTAAGCGCGCATGCGCAGTTTCCGTCAATGATGGTCGATCACGACGAAGTCGGTATGTCGCGTGTGCCAATTCTTGTGATTTTGGGTGCTACAGGAACGGGAAAATCCCGTCTTGGAATCGAGCTGGCGCAGAAATTCGCCGGGGAGATTATTTCCGCGGACAGCATGCAGGTGGGTAAGCAGATACACACGCCAAATCAAATTCTTCTGCTCCACGCGGTTCGTCGTAGTAACCTAGGTTATGTTCCGGGTGTGAATTGCCCGATTTGTTTATTTTATTCGCCGTCGCAATAACACGCACCTGAACGTCAAGAGCAATTTCTACTCGAGAGTACGAACGATCTCGGTGGGTTTGCGACGATCGATGGATGGAAAATTCGATAGTTTAGAGAGTGACAAGTGCGTCGAGTGTGCAAGCACGTGCTCTACGTTTCCGGCTATCCTTTCGTCTTCTTGCACGTTTCGCCAATTTCTCGACCGTTCAAATGGTTTTTACGCGAATTCTACGAACAGTTTGATATTTCATTGCGTGTTTTTGTTATCTCCGAAGAGATTTCGGATATGAAAAAATAATTAAAAGTGATTCTCCCTGTGACGATGCTCGCTACTACCATCTCGATATCGCGTGCACCGCGCGTCAAGCCGAAGTTGACTCTTAATTACTTCCGGCTAGTTAGCGTCCTAATTGCATCGAACTGACGAGAATTTTGGAAGTTATATTCGTTCCGTCCCGGCGAATATCTCGCTGTCTCGTGTGAGATTTCCTCGGCGTTCGGACACCAGAACATCGAATCATCAACACGGTTGCACTCATGTTTAATTTATTACCCAAGAATATTACACCGTTGCGATTCGAAAACCGCAACATTGTTCCTCATTTGCGAAAAAAATATTATGCACATGCATAATCGGGAGGGTTTTGAAAATCCACTTTCTTGGCTTCACGCAACCCGGACTGGGTTTTCCTTTGTCGTTGAGATTCACGTTGATAATAACCGGGCGACCCCGTGATTTTCCGCCTCGCGTGCTCCGCGAGCTCTCCCGTCCTGCTTTTAATTTCGCTCCCCGGTTGAATTTTCATTCGTGCTCGCGCAGGTTGCGCAATCGGGCCGTGCGCACGAGTTTCGCACTCGTGCGCGTTCGACGCGTCCCGATCGCTCGTCGCGAGGAATTTGACCGTGAACTTGAATGCACGGTTTCCCGGACCGATTCTTCCGAGGATTGGCGGACCGAGTCAACGACCCCGACTCGTCGTTCGGGATTCGCGTCTTTGGTCTCCCGGATCGTAAATCGAGCGAATGCTCGAATGAATACTATAAACGTCCTCTGCTGACTTCGTTAAAAAAAAAAAGGGAAAATAAAGTTATCAGGAGGGTTGCAGGAAGCTACTCAACGATGAATTAAAATCGGCTCGATATAAGGGAATCGGAAGACGGATCGTGAGACTTCCGGTCAAATCGACTCATCCGGCTTAAGAGTTAGACCTATTGTAACTGCCGTCGCCACTTAATTAATCCTCCTGAAGCGAGACGAGTCGTAAAAGCGTTCGTGTTTTAGATATTATCGCGATGGGAGAGCACGAGGGGAGCTCTTTTGGAATTTAATTAATCCAGTTTCCCCAATTCGCGTCTCCTTAATTATCGATCCGATATACGAACTTGTCTCTTTTTTTTGTTCGAGATCGCACGTGCAACGAAAAGACACTCGTTATTGTAAAGTGACCCCGAGTTTGACCACTTAAATTGGGGAGAAAAAATTAAAAATACAATTGCAAATCAGATCTTCGGGTTTCATTAACGATCCGATATACAATGCGATATAAAATGTTGTGATAACGAAACTAAATGTGATAAAACTGCCAAGAGGATATTTTGACTGTTCGATGAAATAATCGTTCAGTCTGATAAATTGTTAAATCAATCAATTTTTCACTCAAAAGATTTTTATTCCACTCAACGGAATATCCTTTTGGCAAAATGTGATTGCATATTTAGTTGGTTCAACATTTTTTTTCAATGTACGAACTTGTCTTTTTTTTCGTTAGCGATCGCACGTGCAAAGAAAACACACTCGTTATCGTAGAGCAATCCCGAGTTTGTCCACTCGAGTAGGTTTTGTCCGGAAATATAAAAATACAATTGCGAATCCGTCGTAAAATGCGAACCAGATTTTCGAGTTTTCCTCGCAATTTGCTCTCGATTCGTCCCGCGGCATAAATCTCGGCTCGAAGTTGGAAGCTCGTTCGCGCTCGGATGAGTCCCGGGACGCGGACCACGTGTACTGCCCACACGCTGACCGAAAAAAGATCGAGGACCGGAATTACGATTGCCGGCGACGCTTTATGGAACTCCTCGTATGGGACGCTCCATATTCGTGGGGGAGTTTAGAAATATACGACGGAAACAAAGCTGTATTGCAATTACGAGAGCAATTTATAGGCAACAGGTTATTTCGCTTGGCTCATCTCGAAATAAACCCTCCTCCGCTCGTGAAGAATATATGTGTATCCGCAGTCGGGTTGACGTTATCCATTAACCTCGTAGAGCCTCGAAATAGTACACCGGCAATAAGGGAGAAGTATAAAAAACAGAAATGACAGTCTGGACCGAGGCTGCTGCTTTTATTTCCATATTAATTTTTTATATGCGGTATCGTTGCGTGGACGAATTAACGCTGGCAAAAAAACTGAGCAAACTTCCCTCGAGGCGAAGTTACAGACGCCCCTTTCCCCTGAGACGGGCCAGAGTCTCGTGGGGTCATCGGGGAATCGACGACGAATTTATAAACTCCCGAGGGAGTCGGCACCTTCTGGTTGTCGGTCGTTCACCGCAATTCATAATTCGAAGCTCGCGAGTGTGGCAAACGAAGTTCTAGCGATCGCTTCAGGGACAGAGCGAGCTATAAACGCTCGCTGAGAGCAAAGATCGAAAGTAGTCGGACCAGCGTGTACGTATATGCCCTGACATCTGAAATATTTAGCCCGGTAGAATTTTAATACCACTGACGCACGAAAAAGAGCGAGACGGATATAGGAAACGAGCAGGGAGAGCGCGAGAGAGGCGAACGAACGTTTGATTCACAATTAACTATCTCGCGTAGCAGGCTACTCCTCGATGGTTAACGGTGATTTAAAATTTTTATCCCTTCTTGTCTTTTTGCGCAATCTGTCGCTCGGTAAAAGCGATCGTGACTCTCGGAACGACGAGGTGATGGAATCTCTTATTTTATTTCTCTCCTGCGCTCTCTTTGTCATTTTCTACACCCCGACGAGAGAAAGAGAGATTCCGCGCGTCGTCACGAAGACGAGTTGATTACACACGATCAACTTTATCGACGGCAAATTGCGATCGATAAAATGCGAGCCGCTGGGCGACCGATCCGCGAAGCTGCACGTTCGCGAACCTGCCCGAGAAAGTGAACGCGCGTTAAACCTCCCATTAAAATACGCGCGTTGCACTTTCCTAACGCTGGCTCGAAGGCACCCGTGGCAGAATAATTAGTATACAATTTGCGTAATAGCAACGTACGTGGCTCCGTATACGTGCGAGCACCCAAAACGCCCCGATGGATACGTTTTAGCGATAACGATTAATAGGCGAGCTTTTTCCGTCCAGGAAAATCCTTGAATTTCGCGAAACGAGCCACGAGAGTTTGTAAATTCGGCCCAGACGTGTTATACACTCCTCGAACGAAACTAGACGAACGCTAGTCGCAAAGTTTATTTAAGAATCGGCAGCTTTTATTGAACTTTTAGCTTTATGAATTTTATTGAGCTCCGAGTTTTTTGAGCTTTTGTAAAAATTTGGTGATTCGAGAGTTTTTCATAGGCGCTCGTCCGATTCTTTCGAGGTGTATATTTTCGTAGAGTAAACTTTCTTCGAGCTGTATATCGTTTTCGATACTCGGATCCCCGCAGCTCGTCTTCCGGGATCGAGCGAGAGATCGGCGGGATGCCGAAGGCCCTTCCGCTGAGCGCAAAAGGAGCGAGAGAGAGCGACGAATGATAGCACTGGGCACGTGCTACGCGTGCGGTCTCTCCTAGTGATAGTTTATCGCGAGCCAACGCACCCGTTAGTCCTTGAATTTCGAAATAGTTTCTCGCACGCTCGTACGAAATCCGAAATTCGTGGCGCTCGTAGGTTTAAATCCCAGGAAAATTCCTCGAGCGCGAAAAGTACACACGAAAAAGTAAAGCTCGGTATTTGATTTACGTTTCGTGGTGCTATTTGGTAAACAACGCGAGTCCTGTCGAACTTGCACGTTGGCCCGTACGAGTAGTCAAACTGGGCGCTGTCGAGTCGTACGATTTATCTCGACTTCTAGCGTTGACTATTTCGCTCGTGAACGGCTTAACAATGAAAGAGAGCCAGGGGTATTAGTATGCGCGGTGGGATCGCACCAAGTTAGGCAAAATGTGTTCTTCTAAAATTTTCCTGCTCCGGGCTCTCTATGTGTGTCGAGCAACCTTGTAGACGAAATAAAAAATTCGTGTTCTTTTTATTGGTTAACGACCCGGTGTGTCGGTATCTCTCGTTCGGCTCTTACCAGTTTTATACTATACGTATCTGACGTTTATTTATCGCCGTCCGCGGGAGAGAGAGCGCAGGACGAGTAGGAAGGGTTTCTCGAGCCTCTCTCGCGTATACGCGTCCGTAAAACCACGCTAACCTTTATATTCCCCGAGCCGGTCACGTACCGAGCGTTTTGATAACCGGTTTTAAATCCATGCCGCAACGATGACACGTTTCGTGGTGATCCTTTTGTTATGGTTCGCCGTTGATCGCATAACGTGGAAAATGTTGGCCAGTGAGAAATTTTTGTTCGATGTGTCCGAGCTTCGACGGGATCAAATTTTTTGACTCGAGCATTGTCGCATTTTTTTACGTTCGTGGACCTTTTAACGTACACATTTCGCGTGATTTGTCTCCCACGGTGTGTACATTCCGCCTCGTTTGTTATCTGCCCTTGACGCGTCGCGAGTCGCGATAATAAGGGGCGAAAAGAAGGAGGAGAGCCATCCTGCGCGAGTTGTATGCGTCATTGCGGGTAACGATCGTGCCAGCCGCTAAAAAAAATAAGAGATGTGACTCGACGGTAGTCGCGATTAACTGGAATCGCGTAACGCGCGCCAATCTCTTGGAAAATTCTATAAGTCATAAAGCTCGCAAAAACGTCGTTATCGCGACAACGCCCGCTCCCGTTATGTAATTTGGCTTCGAGATTGTCTTTATGTAATGAGAATCGGTGACTCTCCCAGGTAGAAGAAACACGTGTCGCGACTCTCAGAATGGCTCGCATTCGTCGCGGTTTATAATATGCATCGCGCCGTTTGTCATTCCAGTTAAGACGTTGCAATCCCGAGCGTTCCTCGCGCCTCGTGACGTAGCGTCTAATGAAAAGTCATCTTCGTTTTACGTACGTAGGCGTCAGAGAGCATTAATCCGCATTAACAGAAATACACGTCAGCCACACGTCGGTCGTCGACCCCCCCCCTCCCCCACGTCCTCGCATTTTCTCATGGAAACACTGTTTATGTATCCGCGTAAAAATTTATAGACCACCGATTTCATATGTAACGTGACGCGCATTCTGCCAATTCGATAATAAATTCTCGCGGGCCGTCTCGACTCTGGGCAATTTTCCCGGAATTTTAAATTGTCCCATTCGTCGGTAATGATTTTCTATTTAGTCAACGAAGTGTGTTTTCGGATTAAATTGGTTGGACATTTTTCAGACCGTTTCGTGTACACATCAGCGCTGGCGGATGTTTAAACTGTTCATTCTTTGAGTTAATTAGATTTCGAACATGTTCTCGATTAAATATTAACAAAATAAATTATAGACAATGTAGCTTTTTTGTTCTTCCTGTCGCGAGTTACACGAATGAACGAAGCTCGAAACGTAATGAAGATACTGGGAGTGTATTGATGAACGCTTCATCGATCGCTTGCGCAATTGCTATATCAAGGCCGTACTACCAGTTCCTCAAGGCAATAACGTAAATGCCTTTCGAATTTCACAGGTCGGCGAACCGAAATCGTTTTTCCATCTCAATTTTTCGAACTAATCTCTCTCGTTTGGGGTCTCAAATTTTCTATGTATCTGAAGTTTGCATCGTTGGAGTCCAACGAAATTTCAAAAAATTTTTTTTCGCAAAACCAGTCCACATATCTTTCTGAGCTACTCTTAAACAATACAATTTGGTATGATTAGCGATGTTCCAATTAACAAACTTTAACCAAAAATCGTATTTTGATGTGTTTTAATGCGCTCTTTCAGATTCTGCAATAAAAAAGTGTTAAATCTCGACACAAAAAAAAATGGCGCCTGAAAAACGTGCATTTTTTACGATTTTTGATCAATTTTCTTAATTGTAAACATAGTTTACGTCGTTAATTATTTTATAAATGTGTTTTTCCATTGTTTAAGAGTAGTTCAAAAAGATATGTAGACTGGTTTTGCGAAAAAAATATTTTTCGAAATTTCGCTGGATTCCAACGATGCAAACTTCAGTCACATATTTTTCTCTCACCTAAACGAGCGCCGTTCTTACGGAAAGCCGCGTGATTAATCGCTTTATTCTATAGAATCATCGAACTTTCCTGTTTTCTACGTAAAAAAAACTCTTACCTACGATTACGATTCAAAGCGAATTACGCTATTAGCATTTCACTTCAGATTGCGAGACGGTGAGTCAATCTCTATTCCTAAAGCGCGATTCTCAAACGCGGTTATGCGACTGCACAAGCAACGCCGCCTTTAAATTCCATTCCCGTTGGTGACAAGAATCGCCGGA
This sequence comes from Goniozus legneri, assembly GCA_003055095.1. Lineage (NCBI taxonomy): Eukaryota > Metazoa > Arthropoda > Insecta > Hymenoptera > Bethylidae > Goniozus > Goniozus legneri. Next base: position 456,733 of record NCVS01000244.1, read on the forward strand.
CGCGTTATACGGGTCGACATTTTCAAAAAAATGGAAGCTCCACTAGAAATCGTCCGGCAACTGTGTCAGCATTGATACGAGCGACAAGCTACAGATAACCGATCGAAAAATTTCATAAGTGAACAAACTTCTCAAAAATCGTACAAATTTTCTGACTCGAGAAAAAAATTCGGGCGATTTACGCAAGCCAAGGGGAATAGAGAATCTCTCGGTGATAACCCCGGCATTCAGGAATTACGTCATCTACGAGCTCCACGGGGCCATAAACGCCTGCCCTTTCAGATACCGAGTGCTCGCGATACAACGCCCTTACGCACACAAACACACCGGGCGCGCGCTCGCGGGCTCGCTCACACCCTAGTCACGTGATAAACGCGAGTACTGTTACTTCGACCGCTAAATATAACACACACGGAATTCCATTCTCGAAGACGAGGTAGCTGCCATTGTCGAGTGAGATAAAAACGAGAGCGGCTCGATACGAGCGATCGAACGACGCCTGTAAAATCGAACGGCTCTCTTCCCTCGCTTTCTTTCGCTCCTGAGGCTCCTACGATTTTATCGCGATTATCTACTCGGACGTACGAGGGCACGCACGCGCGTCGTGTATTATAATCGCTGAATTCGGATTCATTATTGTCAACGGCGCGAGGCAAAACCGGCCGTAACCCTCGCGATGCTTTTGGAATGGAGTCACTTCGTCGCTCGTAAAAATATTTCACGGAGTGAAAAGCCGACAAAAGAGGTGCCTCGATTCTCCGAGATATCTTTTTTACGATACAGGAAAATGGAATTCTCGAACAGTTAAAGTGCACATGGTAATTTTGTTAGAGCCGTCGATTACCGAATTTTTTTCCTCAAATTTTTTCACAACCTCCGGGGCAGATGTTCCCTGGCTGCGTCGGGTGGTGCGAGTGAAACGCTCGTATAACGCCGATAAATTGGTACGGATCGTTTATGAGCATATCGTCGATTCGAGGCCGTTCGGTTAAAGTAGAGAGAGTGTCGCTAGAAGAGAAAATTGTTTTCCGACTTCTTCCTTTATTATCTTGGCGTGGGGGTACCCAAACAAATTGCAAATGTTAGCCCAATTTCGATTATGCTCAATGAAGATTCGATTAGACCTATTTATCTGGGACATGGCGGTGTCACGAGGAGAGATAAATCGCTCGTTCGAGCGAGCAATTCTCGCATGGGTGGTCGTCCTCCGTATCGAAATTCGAAGATTCTATCGACGAACTATTCGCAATTACCCCGTACAATAGTTTTCAATAAACAAACGTAACGATAGGTTAGGCTTTGTGTTATAAATGGGCACGGGAGCACTTTGATGTCCCTTTGGGTTCGGAAAAATAAAAAGCCAATAACCCTATCTAATATCTCTGGAACGATATCCGCTTACAGATAATCATGACCCTCTATTATGTCGTACGGAGAAGCGCCGAAAGTTTCTAAAAGTGGTATTCAATTTCGTGTGCTCGCTCAGGTGCTCTTGCTATTCAGCGATTGCGAACGCGCTTAACCTTGAACGTAAAACTACATTCCTGGCGCTATTTAAACCAGTCGCGCAACGCGCCTGTGTACCCTTCGCGTAACCGCGATCTTTTGGAATTTAATTTTTTCGGTACCGCGTTTCTCTCGGTGGAGGTCCACTTTTGTGAAGAGGAGCTTTGATGTCGGACCGCGCGATTAGCGCTGAATATTAAATTCGACAAAACTGTACGGTAATCCTATCTAATGCATCGTGCGTCTTGTTCGTTGGCCAAACACCGGAAAGTCGTGAGCAATATCGCAACATCCTCCGTAATCTTCCTAGGACGTCCTGTGCAAGGCGTGTCTGACATACCGAAGCTACCATTTGGCCAAAGGTAGCGCTGCTAATCCATAACCAATTCTCTAACGCTTCGACAATGGGGCCTCGTAGAACGTGCCGCTATGTAGCAACGTTTTCTAACGATTAGGTATTCATGATGGACCTTTTTGCATAATTTATCGATCTGTCTAATCAAAGGTCACGGAATCTACCGAATGACATCCGATCCCTACGGTGGCCTGTTTAGACGTGAAAAACAACCACGTGTGAGTTCCAGGAAATCTTTAGGCAATTATACTTGCTACGTTTCCGATTACTACAAAAACTACTAAAACAACACACACACACACACACACTACATTGTACATTGTATTGTTTGTACTACATTGTACTCAATGTAGTTTTTTTTTCCTTACATATTTAATGTTACGAGTTTATAGGCTGACAGGGCCATTTTTTACGCACTTGTGCTTTTTCATTGTTTCTACTTTGCTTGAAGTCGTTAATAGCTGGATTGGGAAGTTCTCGCTCTTCGTGTTGTACTTCAGTCATGACGTGCATAAACCTTGAAGGTAATATACATACTCTAACGGAAGCCGTCTGTATCATCCGGATGTAGCAGCTCACGAATTATAATCCACGTTGTATCATAACCGATCGAGATACATACGTCAGACCGTTTTATCCACTCATGAATTAAAAATGGACCGTAGACGAACAGCTGTTCCGGTATCCATTCTAATATCTTATTCTGTAATCGAACAGTCACAGTGTGTTATTTTCCGCTTTGCATTAATTACGAACCTTTCGCTGATTAGCCAGAAAGTAGCCAAGTAATTACCCTGATGTGCAGTGAAAAAGAGGAGAAGTGTATTCGTGCCAAGCGCACATCGGAGCTAACGAGTCATAAGACGTATAATTATCTGTTGACTATTAATTATTCACCACAATTGCATTTGCCACGAGGCTCGATATTGTCTCGTCTCGGATTTGTACCTGCAGAATTTCTATCGCGAAATGATAAATACAAAGGTAATTAGCTTGTGTTCTTAACAACTTCTTCTACGGGTCCATGGGAGGTCTTTGCGAAGTTTCCTGAGCGTTACTAATAAATCATTGCCGCGGCTATTTCAATCGTTGAATCGATTCCAAAGATCGTCAATAACATATTGAATCGAAGGCATTGAGATAAATTATTTTTCGTTTTTGGAAATTTAAAAATTGTTTTTCGGAATTAACACTTCGTATGATTATTTTCCTCTTGCATTCAGGCCCTCTCTTTCTCTCTCTCTTGATTCTTTTTTAAAACGCTTTCTCATCTCACGCTTCGAAACTATTTCTAGTTCCGAGAATTAGAACTGGGCACGTGGCCATTTCCCGTTTCCATTCCTTCTACTTCCTCTATTTTTCACTTCCCATTTTTTTTCTTTTTCGTAAAAATTACCATTGATAAATTGGCTACGATACAAAACCACGTGAATGACAAATGATGTGTAAAAAGTTTTTTAATCTCGGCCTGTTATTGTATTTGTGATTCTGGTTATAATTAGTATACCGGAAAAGTCGTTAACGTCCCTCCCTCGATCGAAAATGGTTCACGGTGTCCGTAGGATTTATTCCGACGAGAATCAACGTAAAATTAGGTGTGAGTCGTGCAGGGAGCACTAGATTTTCGCGTGAGTGAGTTATGGGATTATTAGGCGCGATGGTCGTGTCGCAGAAAGCAAATGACTCGAGAGCAAAGTTTTCCTGGGTGTCAAGCTGTTGCGGTGTTAAGAACTACATTAGCGTCGTATCGTCCCCTTATAAACGCACACAGTGACGTATAATGTAACAGAGTCGGTCATCGTCCTGTATCTCGTGTCGAACTTCGCTAATATTTTCTCCACGTGCCACCAAAGGGGGACTTTCTACCTCTTCTCTCGATTTCTTCTCCATCCCACTCAGCCTTCTCTATTTCTCTATCCTCACTTCCCAACGAACGGCATTTACGAGCGTGATTTGTGTGAATTCGCCGTCAATGTTCCATCTAATTTCGTCGTTGAGTGGCCGTGAGAATTTCGCGGTTCCCTCTTTTTCTTTATCTTGTTGTATTTCTGTTCTTCAAATATACGTTTATTGCTCCAGTGTTTGAGCAATTTATATGGCGTCTATAAAATAAATTTAATGGTATAAATAACTGAGGATACAGAAAATACAGGAAGAGGAATTGTAGAATTAGATACCGACATCTTGAACTTTGCAATTAATGCAATTATCGCGAGGGTGGATTACTTAAAATTCAGAAAAAGAATGTATGATCGCTTCTCGTGTTACATAGAGTTAATGAATGAAGCGGAACAAAGCACGGAGGCGGGATGAAGTACTCTCTCGCTCCGGCTTCACGATAGATACCACGTAACACTGAAACGCTCGAAAACCTGTTCTATCGCCTCGACTCGTATGGGTAACGGAACGCTGGACGTAAAATCGAAATTCTTCGGTTCGGCAATATTCGCGCGAGATCGTGAGATTCGAAAAGAAGAGGCACAGGCACGAGTGGCCGAAAATGTCACGAGACCACGTGTATTGACCTTGCCTCGCGTAAATCTAATTATTATTCATTCCCATTTTCGGTTTTCTTTTTTTTTACGACGTTTTATTTAGTTACTCAAAATTACTAACTCAGGGAATATAAAATATGCTAAATTATGTTGTAGTGTCGCATGCTTTCGTTTAATTATCATACGATTAATAACGATTTCGAATGCATCGGTCCAATGAAAACGGGTTCCACCACTTTTATCGCCCGCTTGTTCCAGTAGATCGTCCCGTTTCATTTTTGCGGCTCGATATGTTGTCGACAGAAAACTGAAGAACACGTCTTGATTTATAATTATCACTCGTACTTGTTCTCCCGACAGTCGGCAATAATGAACTCAATTAGCATTGTCGCTGATTTCGCGGTAATAAATATCGCAATAAAATTCCGCTAATAAATCCACCTTGGCTGGATCGAACATCATTCGGATTTTTTCGTTCAATTATTTTAATTTCTCCGTTTGGCGTTACGTGGTATGTCCACCAAGGATTCAATGGCTTCTTCGTGTTCATTTTTACCGCGATAACGATGATGATAAAGGTAGCAACGTCTACGATGAGCGGAAGGTACCCTACTACATATTCGTGCTCATAATCGTTTTCGCTACATTATACGGCTACTCGTTAAAGACCCGGTTTTCGATAATCGATATAGTACATCATGCCGATGTATCCCCTACAAAACTCGTTTTGATATCTCCGACTTGTCCACTTGCACGGAACTGGAAGGACTTATTAGCATAATTTCCTTTCGTGCAAAAGCTCGATCTGTGGATGCGTCGAATAACTCACCAAATATTAATGAACTTTTATATTGGAATCCGATCAATCGAGATATATCAAAAGCGATATATCATTATTCGTGACATCGAATTTGATAGGCAATGAAAAATAGAGTTAGCAAAATCAATTTACCAAGTCAAACAAAATCAATGTTCAACGAGCGAGAATATCTGCTTGATCGCTGCAATCATTAATAGTTCATAATATTTAGTTTCGTTATTAGAAGTTTTGTGCTCACAAATATTTGTGATGCGGGTTGGTTAACCGAGGGTCAACTATTCTCCTCTTGACCTTTCAGCAGCTGGTAGAACCCAGTCTATGAAGTTTGATTAAGCGTTCTGAATAATATCAACGTATAATTAATTTTAAATCATAAAAGCTATCAGTCACAGAAAAATATATTCAGTAGAAAAACTGAAAGAAGTTGTTTTATTGTGCATATAATAAGTCAGGAATACAGAAATGAATATTTATGACTGTGATTCCTAAAGGCTTGCTCTATAATTGAAGCAAAGTGCAAAAGAAGTTGCAAGATCATTATTTTTATAGTCAAAGTCCTTAGGATTAATACTATTGCAGTAGAAGAGCTTCATTATCATTTTTAATACTAATAATCTTTCTACTTGTAGGTATACAAGGGGTTGGATATCATTACGGCAAAAGTTACCGAAGAGGAGAAGAAAATGGTACCGCATCATATGTTAGATGTGGTCGATCCTCTCTTCAACTTCAACGTGGTCGACTTCAGGAACAATGCCCTTCCAATCGTAATATTTTGTTTTATTATCGCTACTTCTTAATGCCGGCTTTGGCAGCGGGCTTTGAACGGGACTGAGACTCGTTTGAATACGAGTTAGCGTTTCTCGTTATTACAATATTCTATAGAGCATGATGTTACCAACAGTCGTTGCGATGCTATTGTCGATGAACTGCCAACTCATATCTTTTTTTGCATGACTTCGTAAAACTGATAATAAGTACGAAGAATGATGGATTATCTAAATCTGTGCCCAAGCCCTGAAATTGAAAATTAGATACATTGCTTCGCAAGGACGCATGCTTTTAGTGTTTTTTTTATGGTGGATATGTTTAATACTATTTGAAACTAACATGCTACCATAATAAGAAACTATTAAATCTGCATGAGAAAACAGTCTGCTCCTACTTCTTAATACGCAGCGCTGGTGGCTTTTCAATTACATCTCGAAACGTGCATGAGTTTTTAAAAATCATTGTACTCATCACCATTAAAATTCGTAGCAATTGCATGTTTGACGATAATCGATTAAAACTTATCATCGTATCAATATCAGTCATCATCAAGCTTATAAAATATTAATTAGTCGTAGTACAGTCTCGTCACATGTATTTTTGTGTATCTCTACGTAGTATTCTTATACCTTGGGATATTATTGGAATGGTGTAGGTGAGCGATTTGCTGGCAAAAGGAACAATGCCGGTCATCGTTGGAGGGACTAACTATTATATAGAATCTTTGCTTTGGCAAATTTTAATAAAAGATCCGAACACTCCGGTAACAAATCGGGAGTCGATCATTCGAAAAGAGTCCGATAGTAACGAGGAGGATCTTGCACCAGCAAAAAAAATGAAGTGCGTCAGAGAACTAGAAGAGACAAACGAGGAACTTTACCAGAGGTTAAAAGAAGTTGATCCGGAAATGGCACGCAGAATTCATCCCAACAATAGGCGAAAGATTCTCCGGTGAGTCTATTACACGATACTTTCATGCGATAGCAGTATTTGTACGGAGGTGTATTATATCGATATCTTAAATGTAATCGGTCTCGCATTCCAAGGAGGTCATGCGGAAATAATTGTTTCTCCGGTATTTATGATTTCATTCGCCCGATCTTGTTTCCGAGTAAACGATTATGAGGTAAAAATCGAAGGCTCGTTACGATTGATTACTCATCACAAACGAGCGAAGAAGCCAGATATCGGAACCGATATATTCAAAATAGTGATAGAATGATTTTCAAGGTGGCTACCGTTTCATTCATTATCGAGACGTTCTAACGTCTTTTACATTCTGTTTAATACTTATAATACCCATCCACGAGACAATCGATAAAATTCCGACCCAGTTTCGGCGACAGTTCGGTTTCAAACATTGGATTGTACGGGAATAGACCGGATGTTGGCCTTGATATAGATAAGCAGGGACTGTGAACTGGCTAATTCCGTGCACCATTGTTCTCGCAATTGAATAATTAATCAGATACTCGACATGCCACAGAATGATGTTGCAGGTAACGCGAGAGCCTCCATTGTGAAAGAACAAGAAGCTCATGCTTCGTCGGTCAGGCCGGCGATTAAAAATTTTTTCCTCCTTTCTCGTTTTTACTTTTTTTTTGCGAACTTGTATTATTCGCATCTCTCGGATGCGTTTGGATATGTTGCTCGATTTCTCGAACGCTCGTAGGATAAATCCGCTCGATGTTGAACACGTCCTGGAAACGTTCTATCGCTCGAAAGCGATCTACGATGCATCTGTTTCGCTAAAACGACTTTCTAAGGTTTCTATCCTCTGATAATAAAAGGGGGACATTATCAAACCCGTTTGCCATCCTTATTACCATATTCTTTTATTGAGCGGAATTTTTATTTGATTAGAATTCAAATACCATCTGCGACTTTGGAATATCGTTACTTCAAATGTTCGAATCAGTGTGCTGTGACGATTGGGTAATAGAATTACGTTAAGTGTGGTGACTTCATCAACCGAATTAGAAATTTTTCGGCACACCAACTTCCTACACAGTCGGCAGTTTTTGCTTGCCGTTCGTTAGAAGTTTCAACGATGTAGGTAACTGGACACTCGAGCCGATAGTTATCGTATTTAATTATCGGCATGACTCGATCCCGGTTAATTCTCGTTTGAACTAGACATTGATGTTTAGAAATCAAATTTTCAAAAATTTTAGTTTTATCGAGAATCCGAGATAACTATTGGAAAAGATACTCCTGGTCTGTCACTGAGGATTATGTGGATTTTCTTCGTACAAAGTTGCGAAAGTTGATATTTTTGCACGCTAGATACCGCTCGATCACGCAGTCAGTTGTACATAATCGCGATAACGATCGATATCGAGTGTGCGAACGATAGCAATCTATCAGTGCGAAGTGTCGAATTCTTCGTTACACGCGACTTCGGAATGAGAGCGAGGACGCGCCGGCTGCCTTATTCTAATAAATGTACCAAATTCATGATTCACCTGCGTTTACATACTATTTGGCCTTTCGTTATGTAGCCTTTTTCGTGTCATCTCACACGAATCTCCAAATTATCTTTGTTCGTACAACCGAACGAGGAAAATCGAATTATCGATAGAGCCGATATATCTCCGGCGAGCAGCGTGAAAATCGCGCTATTCAAAATTGATCCAGTTCGACAATGGCCAATTAGGGCATTACGGAAAACTCGTCTCAGTTCGGACGACTGCGTTCCCACAATGCAGGTGAGACCGGGACGGCAGCTGGCGCGAATTTCCTTCTTTCCGCAAGAAAGGAGAGAGATAGATTGCCGTGGGAGGGATGGCAAAGAAATTCAGATTCCTCGCGTGTGCTTTCATTTCGCGATCGGAAAGGTGTGCGGGACCGAGGGATCTCCGCAGGATGCGCGTGTTGAGCCAGGTCAAGGAATGTAACTTGTGTGTATAGGCTCGAGTATGCGTACTTTCTCGGTCCGTCCAGGTGTCAACTTCCTATTCTCTCGTTCGGTCTCGTTCGGTCTCCTTCGTCAATCTACAATATTCGCCGCCTCGCTACGCCTCGACGTTTCGTTCTATAGGGAATTCTAAAAACTGTACAATCCCCCCACTGTATGCATTGCGGGAGTGCTAGCAGCTTCTATAACAGACCGGGGCTTCCCCATTCAAGAATCTGCCGTGGGTGAGCACGAACTCAATGGACCATAAAAAGGAACTTTGTGCTTTTCTCGTGCTTCTTTACATCCGGTGTTATTATACACCCATTGCTGTTGCATATCGAATCGCGTAAAAGTTTTTAAACCAAGCGTGCTTTCGTAAAAGTTCCCGGGAATCCTCTCGCTGGCTGCTATTTTCATTTCTCTCTCTCTCTCTCTCTCTCTCTCTCTCTCTCTCTCTCTTTCTATTTACTACTTTATTTACTTCCACAATCCTTTTTCGGATTTCGCAACGGAGTAAGAGGACGTACGATGGCATCGTGAGCGCGTGCTTCGGTGGTAGTAGGTACACTCCGTAGTGTAATACCCCGACGTGCGTGACCACGATAATTGAATTGTATTCTATTTACACGTGTCATTAAGCGGGAGACGTAAAAAGGGGTTTCGAGAGGCCAAGACACAGCGAGCGAGCGTAACGCCGTTTGCTGCTTCTTTTTACAGAAATTGATCGTGTTTATATAGAACGGCAATCTCGCCGCTCCAGTTCCCCGTCCTATATGCGTATTGTTTAACGCCGCGTCTGTTTAACTCGTTTCGAATTTCCTCTTTATCGGCGGGCATATATCATCCGCGAGCGTACCCATCGACTTTCTCACGAGCGAGCGAATTTCTCTAACGACGATCGAACATTAATCCCCTGACATTGTTTTCCTCTTTCTCTTTACTTTTATATGTATCTGAAGTTTGCATCGTTGGAGTCCAACGAAAATTCAAAAAAGTTGATAAAAAATGACCAAGTTGGACAAAAATGACCAAGTTGGTCAAAAATGACAAAAAAAAAATTTTGTCGAATTTTCGTTAAACTCCAACGATGCGAACTTCAGATACATACTTTTATTTCGTTACTCGCTTCCAGAGGAAGGAGACTACCTACGCGACGATTTCACTAGCCGGTCGTGCTGACGCACACGTTGCGGTTTACGCGAGGGCGTTCTCTCTCTCTCCCGGTCACGCTAATTGAATCGCACGAAAAATATTTCATTCACGTTTCGCGCGGGCCGGCGAGGGAACGAGTCGATTTAAATCGCGCCCATAGCGTACGATACACGCTCCATCTTTCTCGCGCGTATAATATGGCACGCACGTGGGTGAAGTGTCCGAATACATTACGTCCGGCACGCAATTCTCGTAGCTCGTAAAGAAATAGGAGCCGGCCTCGTATACGCGTGCGTTTAGATCCTCATATTTGGTGCTTTCACGTTAGGCGATCCTGGGGGAAATCCCCTTCTTTCCCGCGTTTTCCCCTTCGATTCCACCCACCATTAGGGTCTCCCTCTTATATTACAAACGTCTTCTTTCGCTCTCCCTCGTAGGTGAGAGCGTCCGTTCGCTGTGTGTGCGTTGCGCGGTCCTTCCTCGCTCCCGCACGTGTATACACAGCTGTACGTGATCCACGTGCAGAGGCCAGTATCGTGTCACGACTCTCGGGCGCCTCGAGGATAATATTCGCGGGACCGCACGATCGACCGGCTACCCGAACCCGTTTGACGCGTCAGGTGCAACGCCATATTTGGTCGTTTCGCGTAGGTGAGACCAGTTCGCCCTTTTTTTTCTTTTTCTAATTTGCATCACCTCTATAGTTGTCCCTTTCTCTTCCTCGCTCGTAAAGAAAGGCAAATTTACGCAATCCCGCTAGTCCTTACGCTCTTCCTTTGTCTTCGTTGTCGAATTTACAGGAAATATTTTATTTATGGGATTTCGGTGTTCCTACGTTACGTATCGAGCTCCCTCTCCCGAGATGGAGTTTAACGGGCGGGAATTTGCGACCTTGACGCTTTCAAAGCGACCGGCCGAAAGGAGTCGAGAGCAGAGAATTTCCACGAACTAAGACTGTAAATCAGACTTTGGTTAGCAGGTGGCCCCTACGGTGGGATACTCCTCGTGGACCAGTCGATGGCTCCAAAGGGCTACGGCGCTTTCACAATCTCAGTGACATAATTCACAGCACTCGGCGAAGTAGTTCGATAATGACGGCCAATAAAAGGTGGGGTTGATCGACGCTATTGTACTCATTGGTACACCCGATGCGAGGCGAGTCACCGCGAGAATCGCGATTTTCCTATTCTCGTTAAAACACTCGGATCCCATTACTCCTGCACGACTAATTAATTCGATCCGATAAGAGAAAAAAGTTAACGACCAAATATTACTCCCGCGTAATTACAAATTTTATATACATAGCCATTTTGAGTTTAATTAATTGGTTAATAAAAACGAAAGGATCGAAAAAAATGGAATGCTCATTGTTTCGCTGAAATGAGCGTGCGAATCGGTACGCGCGGGGAGAAAACTTTCACACTGTATCTATCTTTTATTAGATATCCAGTTAAGATCGGTTTTTGCGAGAATCGCAATCGTGCGGATACACCGACGTGACCGGGACGAATCGAGATCGCGGATGTGAATCGTGGATCGCGGTGAATGACGATACACATTCCGAACGACAGGCCCGATCTATAGCTATCCCGGTACGAGAGGAAAATATAGAGAAATCGAGAGCGGGTAATGCTAATATCGCATTGTGCATCGAACGCTCGTTACGTAAGCCCCGGCGTACGTTTTGTACGCACGCGTGGAATAATAATTCATAGCCGCTCCTAAACAAATTATGTAGATCTTGGTATTTGATCAAGCGACGCAGTGCCTATAGCGTTAATACATCCAGTGCCGGTGTGTACAAGAATGCACTTCCGTCTCTCCCGGTTGCGTTTCAATGCACGACAAAGTAGCTTCGCCGTGCATCGCCAGATAACTGCGTCTAATGAACAAACTCGAAGACAGGGTACGGCCACTTAGCAAGTGTAACAATTTTTTTCCACTTTTCCGACGTATTGTAATTTATCGCCGCGTACAATCTAACAGTGTTCCAAACGAACGGACTCGACTATTAATAACCAATAGCTCGAGCGGCCAGTTATTACCCACAATGTATCAAAGATGGAAACGCCTGAATTCCGTGACTCCCTATCTCTCACTCATGAAGGGAAAAAATATTATTCAAATGAGAGCATTACCGGTGTCCAATATATCTCTGGATTAACGTTGCTAAGCCGCTACTTTGTGAAGTCTTCTCTCTCGCTAAGAGATCGTTTTTTCCACCCTCCCTCTCTCCCTCTCCCTTTCCCTAACTCCGTCGACTTTTCTCTCCCCGTACGAACTTCCTATCGGCTGAGCCGCAGTCCTTGCGATTCGGTTCATGCGCGTGTATCGCAAAGGGGAAACTTTGCGCGTCTTTATCGTGTCGGCTCTCGGCGCTCCGTGACCCCGGCACCTTAATAAAGCAGCAGGTTTTCGACTCGATCCGTCTGGACACGCCCAGTGATCCTTTCACGCTCCTTTCCCAGCTTCCCCCGTCTACGCATGTGTATATAGTATATGTATATACTATATATTTTTCCTCTTTTTGTTACTCACTCGGTCTCCTCACTCATTCGGTCGACTTCCGCGAAACGGTTCTCCCTTGACCGCGGCTCGATATCTTTTTTTTTCTTTATTCATCTCTCTTTTTTTTCGGGCATGCCGGTCCATTCCGAACAGTGTCTCTCTCGTTCCCTCCCGAGAAGGTTTATTCCCAATTAACGATCTGGACGATGACGATTCTCGCCGCGCTATATGGGAGAGGAGCCGACTCCCTCGGTTAAAGTGAGTCAGCCGGGTGAGAATTTCTCGTTTATTGGACCGTTTCGTTGACCGCCATACGCTAGTTTGGCGTTCATTCAGACCAAAATGAGAATGACGGTGCTGCAACGCGAGTTTCTTTCGACTCGATTGAAGTTATCGCGCGCTCGATATAATTATCGCTGTAACGATAAGGCGAGCTACTTTCTCGCTTCCACTTCGGCTATCTTCGGAGGCTGCTGGGCTCTCTGATTGGCCGCGAGCGTGTCGGGTTATGAAATTCACCATTTGTGTATATCCGCGTTAGATAGACTCTCGGTGCTTATTCGCGCGCCCGTGATATGGAGCACCGAATGGAAAATCCGATATTCGTGGATCGTTACAAGTTACCGCGTATCCAACTATGACAGTACTACACGCACTGAAAATAAAAATTTGTTAAAGCTACTTGATATTTATTTGAAAATACAGAAATAAATATTTTATTTGATAAAATGAATCATTATTGAGTATAAATAAATATTGTTTGAAATAAAATCATTATCTTTAATTCAAACATATTTTATTGAATGTACTTGGCTTTATTTGAACGTATGCAAATATTAGGTAAATTCAACAAATTTTTATTTTCAGTGCAGCGCATACATTTATTGCATACGAGGTGAGCATTGATGGATTAAACCCCGCAGGGGAATAGTTTTCATCAAACTCTATTCCGCTAAATACTCGACTTACGTAAGCACGCGGGCTCCTCGTAAATGAGCCAGAGGCGATAACAGAAATTGACTCTTTCGATGAGAAGTTACGCTCGCGAGGAGAGACACCGCGTCCTCGGCAAACTGGTTCGTGTATCCCTCGGTGTCGAGGCTCGTTCCACTTTTCGCCCCGTTCGAGTTCATAATCGTTCGCCTATACATCCGCGATCGAGCGACTCTCTTAATCGCGTTATTCATCCGCCGGAGTTGACGCGCGTATCTTCCTATTGTGCATTATTTTGCACTACGAACTACCGATAACGCATCTTACAGAGCAATAAATTCCATTCTAAACCGAACCGTTTTATCGCCCGATGGAGGGGGAAGGGGGGCACGCGGAACAGTACTAAATGCCTTCTCTGTCTCTCTCCATCGAGCGGCTATGTACAAATTTGTATTGTTATCAGATACACGCGTGGCGCTATTCGGATCGGCAGATATACTTCCGACAAGCCGTACCTACGTCATCGCTCGCTCGTCTGTACACCGCTTATCGATCGAAATAACAACGAGCCTCATCGAGAGAAAAAAACTATCTACGGGGTTAACGGTCGATTACGTTTCCTAGATTGCCAAAAAAAGACAGGCAATCCGAAAGAAATGGGAACGTTTCGTACTCGTGGAGAGCGCGATTTCTCGCGCTTCGGAATCGTCGTTTTCATCGCTCGTCGGTATTTCTCACGTTCGGGTGGCTCGTGCGTGCACGTCGTGGGACGCAGCCGTGTGTACTGCAACGGGGTATCGAGAGAGAGGGAGGGGGGGGGGGGCAGACTGGACAACGTACCTGCGCGTACGAGCTCCACGGAGTAGGAAGCGACCCAGACGGTACAGCGGAAAAGTAAGGAGAAGATATTCCAGACGCGCGCTGAGCTGAGACAGGCTCTTGCAATCACAGCTTGAATCTCTGCCAAGTGCGATTCCCTCTCTTCTCTCTCTCTCTCTCTCTTTCTCTTCATGCTCTCTCCACTCGTCTCGTCGTCCCATTCCAAAACATCTCCGAACGCTCCGATACCGTCAAGCGGCCCTGCAGTAGTTTTCGTAAACGCGAGAGCCTCGAGTAATTGCCGATTCCGCGTGATGAATATTCCCTTGGTCATCCGGTCTAGACGATATTAAACATAAGTCGACGCGTCCCTAACTGCGCTCCGTATTTAACCTTTCGCCGTAAATCAGATTTTCCATGGAATTTTTCGCGTGTCGTCGACGTCAAGTGCAATGCCGGGAATTCGCGAATGTAATCTAATTAACTATCGACTATGTTAATGAAACGATTAACCGGTTCGGGCGGGTGGAATTTTATGCAAGCTGGACGGGAGAGAGATTTTAAGATTTAGAAAGCGAAGTCTATTTTACGTACGTTGCAAGGATTCGAGGCACTCAGTCATCGCTCTTAGCTGTTTATTTTTAATAATTTTTTGAGTACGGCGTCGTTTCCAATCGAGTTACAGCACGCACGTGATGCAATTTGGTTCGGATGACGATACCTTCCGTCAACGTCGACGGGGTTTTCGGAATGCGCGTACGTGATAGGGTTCGATATAATTTCCCTCGTCCTCTTCCCTGCACCGAACTGGGCAGGCTTAACGGAATCGAATCTTACCCGGGCTTTCGCGGAATCGAAATCTCGTTTCGGCCAGCCATGGATATTCGATGCCCCGAGGAAACCGTGTGGGCGGGTATACGCGAAATGAATTCCGAATGTAATTTTTCTCTCGTCACGTATAGCTCGTTCCGCTGCATAGTCGCAGTCTCGAGCCGGTGCATAAGCTTCGGTGATAGTGTCTACACGAATACTCCGTGCAACAATTAGCCATTCGTCATTTTCAAACGGCTGAATTTCGAGTGAAAGAAAATCTCAAAGTTTAAACTTTTTTCTTTAAAATGATCCCTTTATCGATTTGTTTTAATAATTTTTAAGTAAGTTTGAAAATGTCGAGTGACCCGCTAATTTTTTGCGAAATGTACAACATCTTCGCACGTCTCACATTCGCGTATCGAATCGAGTTATTCCACGAAGCGCGTGTATCGCCGTGAAATAAAAAATGTCGCGATATTAACGGACGACGAGGGCCGTGTAAAAAAAGCCTAGCGCTGATCAGAGCGCTTACGCGCCACAGCGATTATCCTGAAACGATTGAATTCGCCACACATTGTGCGTGCGACCGGAGTGCTCGGTCTTGCGCCAATCGGCCGAGAGAGCCGATCGAATCGCCTTATCAGCGATAACGGTCAACGATCTCATCGAGCTCCTGTACGTGACTGGCGGCGAATCTGCATCGTCACGACCTCGAGTGGCCACTCCACGAGGTCTGTTATCCGCGCACTCTTTAGAAGACACCAGCGTTTCCCCGTTTCCATAAATTTTCAAGTTCTTTTAAACTCTCGGTTTCGAAGAAAAATACAAGCCAGGAGATAAAAATATTGTCCAGGTCGATAATTTTAATTGGGAGGAATCTTGCGGCACACGTGAGCCGTTTCGCTATTTTGAAGGTCGAGGTGAAAACGTGAGACCGTGACTCGCACCTCTACGGGTGCATTCGCTGGTTCAGGCTATCGCAATTTATCCGAGATTCGAATTCCCAGAGCTCGACGTAAGCCCGGCCGTTAGGAGGGGTCCATTCGCGAAAATGCAGCGGCTCGTGTTGTCGTTATCGCCAACGCAAGTGATGTTAATGCGCCCGTGAAGCTTAGTTAACCGCGTGACGCATTTAAACGCCCCCCTCCCCTTCCCGCCGATTTAACGCGGCTCCGCAATTTAACCGCTTGTTTACCAACAAATGGCTCATTTGCCGCGCAAAATTTATCGGCTGTGGCGCCAACTGCAGCTCGCGAGGCTCCCCGCGCGACTAAGCGCGTGCACGTTCGAGGTCTCGATTTCGACCGCCTACGGTGTCCGATCTCAATCTCGATTTCGAACTCTCGCGAATATATTTCCGCTTTTTGGCGCGATGATTATAAATGACGTATTAAACTGAACCGAATGGGCAATTATCGTACGGGATTTCGAAATAAAACGAATTTCTTCTCGGCCTCTCGAATGGGCTTCTCAAGGTTGAGCGAGGAGAAAAAGGAGACGAAAGGATTTTCTCGCGATAATCTTCTTCGGTTGGATAGTTTCAGAGAAACGGGAAATACGGGGTAGCGAGATCGCGGGATTTAATTTGAGTTCGCAACGAATCGCTCGGTCTCGTCGGAATCGATAGAGCACGCGCGTATTCAGCTTCAGTAAGCCGGTTTTACAGTTAAAAGGCTCGGGGCTCTCTCTCGGACGGGATAGGGATCAAAAGAAAGGAATGCTGACAAACGATACACAACTGCATGGGGTCTAAACATACGCGTATTAATACTCAAAGTGGAAAATTATAGTCGGGCACCTGTGATCGCTTAATCATCGGCAGTTTAACCCGTCGTGGATTTCAATTAATTCGATATCGCGACCTGTGACACGCGCGGTCACCGTTCGCGCCTAATCGCGATAAATCAACTCCGGGGGAGAATATCTGGATCGTTAGGAGCGAGACGAAAAAAGCGATTCCGTATGAACCGAGAGAATATTTTTTTTTCTCTACACTCTCAAACTTCGAAGGTGGCCCCCGGGGAGTATTTCGGTTAAGTTCGGCGTTCCACGTGTCAACTATCGGTGGTGACATCGTCCGAAAGATTTGTTTCGGTTCCTCGGTCGTGTCAATTACTTTAGATGAAACAGGCCTCGCTCCCCTCAACTGTGATACAGGCCTGATAGGACTTTTCGTAGTATTTTCCAACCGGATGTTCTTCGTTAATTCTATCCCCTCTCCGCTCGGCGATCCCTCTAAGATTTATAGTCAGCTGTAAATAAATAGTTCACGTAGTGCCGAGCTGGGCTTTATCGCGGCCCATAGTGGCGCCACTCTAAAACCATACACACACATACTCATATATTTTTTCACCCTCCCCCACCCTCGCTCTATCGTTCCTTTTCGTCATTTCGACACAGCTCGTTTTTACAATGGCTCCGTTTCTCTAGGTGAGGTCTATCTCGTGAAAAAATTTATCCTTATCTCTGGTTATCGCGCCGCTCTGTACACCGGCCACGATACGAGAGCTAGAAGGAAAGAGAGATAGCGGGCTCTCTTAGTTTATTACGCGAACAAGTGCGAGATCAGCGACGATAATTATCATTCGATGGAAAAAATCCATTCAGGAACGGTTTATCGCGGCGGCTTATCAGGTGTCAACACGCGTGTGGCGCGAACCGCTGAGCGTACCGCGCTCTAATTGCGCGCGAGGGGAGAGGAAGAGGAAGAGGAAGAGGGAGATAGAAACGATTCGAGGAACCTCGGTACGCTACTGCAGCGTTTGCATAACATCCCAATAGGGCGTGCACACCGGCTGATAAATTCCACGGCGATCTCGGTACGCGATATAATTATGACGGGGTAGAACGATAGCGAGAACTCCGGCTCGATAATTGGATATCATTCTCGCTTCCATTCTCTCTCCGAACGCTGACTGGCCAGACTGGCCGATGATATTTTCTATCGCTCGTTTTGTTTCGGCTTTGATGCACGCGCGATCGCCGGTGCGTTAAAAGATCACGTCGATCGGAAGGAAGGAATTTGAGTTTCCAATCATGGGGGTTTTTTTCACGTGGTAATAGAAGGAGCATACCGCGAGCGTAATACGGTTTCGCGGAGAAAGCGAGACTGCCGCGCGCACGTCGTGTGTGTGTCGATCCTTGCGGGATTAGTATGTTTCACCCCGGTCGCGAGGCCTTAATTAACCGCTCGGATAGGTTCCGTCGTTCACCTCGTAAATTTGTCAAGTCGATTAGTATTTAACTTGATTTGACAAATAACGTCGGCTGCATTATTTACGAGATGAGCGAGCGAACGAGCGCGGCATTATACAGCCGATTTCGCGGAGCGCGCGCGCGCCGATTATCTCGCGTCTTGTTTCGGATTAGCGCGGAAGACAAGATATATTATTTGCCGGCGAGCGGCTTATTCTATTTGGGAAGTTTCGCGTTAACTTTCCATTCGGCCACCCGGCGAACATAATTCGCAAAATTGGAATGCCGCTCGCGAGGAAGATAATTATCAGTTTTCTATCGCTATATGTCCACGATGCGATTCGATCGAGCGTGTTAGACGAGCGGATTTTACCTTTTATTTTTCAGAAACTGGTACGTGTACACGATCGTTGCAACAAAACAAACGATCGCTCGCGATCGTTTAATTCGAAATTCATTTAATTCCCATCGCGTGGCAAGATCTCGAATGCTGATTAAAATGATTGAAGTCGGGAAAAGGGACAATTTGCTCGGTACCCTCTTATCTTCTCGTTCGTTCGCACTTCGACATGCTAAATACGTTGCGAATTTCTATTTCACGTCACGGTTATCTTCCTGCCATTTTTGCGACTTCGTATCGCCCGTGTTCCATTTTTTCCATCCACGAGTCTTGTCTCGAAAAGTACTTCTTTTTGGTCTAAGCACGAATCATCCCAATTGTTTAAACACTTGTGCTTACATTCTCGTTCAGTATTTTGGAAAATATGGAATGTCCGAGGCTAACATTCCACGCCCGGTTCGAACCGATCGAGTCATTTTAATATTAACGTTTACAACGCCCCAGTCGAATAATTCCACTTCTGGCGGAGTTTTTAGATTGTCAGCGACAACTGCGATATCGAGACCGGCTTTACCGGACTATTTCCCTATTTTTAACGTTTCACTTTTCGAGACAGGACCACATGTCGAGGATTATTAAGAGATTCCGAGACTCTATCGGTACCAGGGCTCGAAGCGTTTTCAATTTGAGGCGGTTAAATTATTGTCAACCGCTACGAGAGGCTGCGCTCTCGCGTGCATGTATTCACCGCGCGGTAATTCGTTATGTCAAACTTTCCCCTATAGTAGATTTCTCGCGAGCGCGCTACGAGCGCGGCTACGAGGATAATGGCATTAACGCGAAATATACGCAAGGAGAATGTGTATACGGAGCGTGCGCGCGCGCGGGCGCGGATAATGCGAGATTAGAATTTTACGAGCTCGGCCTATAAGATATATCTTAGGCTACACGTGGACGTGTACGTACGTGTAGACTGCGAAACGGCCGCTTTCGAACGAGAGCTCTCGGCTCTCTGACCCGATCGTTCGGACCGGTTATTAAGATTATTCTTTTATGTACAATAGTGTGTAAAGTACGCGGCTATGATAAACCGGCCAATAGCTATACTCTCGTATATATACGAGCGAATACGCATTATCCGTGCCGCGGCCGGGGATACTTATAAACCCACTAACCGGCCATTACGGTTCGAGAAAAATTATCGCGAGTTTGCCGCTCGAACGAAATAATTACCAGAGATTAATTGGATCATCGATCGCTAGATAGAGTCGGGTAGCGAGCAAGGCGAGGTGTACAAAAAGCGATACACACTCGATAGAGCGTTTAATCCTCGTTACGCGATCTTCACCCGGGGAGCAATTAAAATAAAGATAGCGAAATCGGGGTATTCTCACTCTCGGCCGGTCGTTCCCTCGGCCATTAATAAGAAAAGAAGCGAGGAAGCGGAAAGGCGCTCGCTCCGGCCAATTTATACCAATTCGAACGTCCCACATTTCGCAATCGTTGTTTTGCCACGCGCGCGCGTGCGTGCTTATTATCCATCGCGCGCGTTCGCTCGTTTCGACTTGGCGCATATAAATAAAAGACTTCCTCGAGTTCCACGAGGCCGGAATTACGGTAAGCGTCGGTGGCTTTATTAAAGCGAGCATCTTTTCCGAATCCTGACTTTTATCGCGCTCTCGTGGTTTCACGACGATTTTTCGCGTTCTCGTTTTGGTTTAGCTCGTGACTCGTCCCACTCGGCCAAGGGTGCGCAAAAAAGTTTATTTTACGAAGAGGTCATTCGTTGCGGACGTGAAGTAACGCGATTGAATAGTAACCTTTAAGAAACTGTTTATAAATTATACTAGAGAAAATGCAGTTTTATGAATTTTATTGTATAAAATGTATATGAAATAGTCGAGTAAACAGAGTCGTTCAATCAAATGAATTGGCGAGTGAAAAAGTTCGATCGGCCTCTCGTCTCACTCGAGCGCGAGAGCGCACGCGCCTCTCCTCCACGTGGCAATAACGGGGAGTACCCCCTGGCCAAGGTTGCGCCAAGACGGGAAAATAGCGCCGTGGGTAAAATTCTATATCTCTCCCCTCGTTGACGGATGCTGGAAGCCTGCCAAGCGTGCACGGCCCCAGACGTTAGTCATCCTCGTGCGGTGGCGATCGCGCAGACGTCGCGGGTCCCAGGGAGGGGAAGGAAAATCGCCGAGGGTAGAGAGCCCGGCTAATAAAAGACGAGGGTAACGTAATTCCACCCGCGCTCCAATAATAGTTTCCGAGTTTCCGCTCGTGGCGCTACTCTCCTTCTCTCTCGCACTCTCTCCCCTCCGTCAACCAGGAAGTTCGAGTTCGATTTTTCCTCTATTCCCGGGGAATTTTCGCGCTGGCTGTTTTCTGGAATTAGCTCGTCCGAAGGCTTTACACTCAGCGCAGACAGGGGGGTGGTGCGTGTAAATGAATAAAACAAGCCCGATCAAAGCGATTCCGCAACGTTCCGACGGAAACGTCGAGCTCGCGGTGTCTAACCTAACGGTGCACCAATACGAACGCGAGGGTGTATACGTAGCGCGGTTCTCTCGTTCTACGTGCCCGCTATGCGGCTTTTAACCGGCGATCGATCGATCGGATAGTGCATATAGCTCCCCCTTCTCTTTCGCAGTCCCCCCCCCCCTCTCTCTCTCTCTTCGTGCTTCGCTCCCCTCTCCCTCGAAGAATGTACCCGCGCTAAATGGATCGCTGGAATGTTTTGGCGATTGCGGCGACGCGGCGAATCCCACCGTCGAGAATCATCCCGCGTTCGATCCTGGCGCGTTCGCGTCACTCGAATCGTCCCTTGCCGCATCGCTAGACGAGGGGGTCCTTCGAATTCTCTGTCCTCCACTTCCGATGCAAATGCATTTAATCGATCGTCATTGATTTTAATCGAACGCTTGGATCGACAAAAAATACCGCGAAACGATTTCCGATAGACCTTTACGCGCGAATTAATTACCGCGACGATCCTGTCGGTTCAATTAGCGGTACATTAGAAAGCAATAAAATGTTTATTGCTTAATTATTCACCATTACACAGCCAATTATTACTTTACTCGTTTTCTCTCGCATTCCGATACCACTCGATTTCCGCGATTTGTCCGATAATTGGTGGATCGTAATACTCGCTTTTGCACGTATGCCGAATCAATTATACACGGGTTTCTTTCCTTTTTACGATTCGCTGGAACAATTCTTCATTTGCGAAATTGTAGGAGACCTCGGTCGAGTACGTATCGACAGCGAAGCCGGGGGGAGAGGGGGGGATCGACTTGTCCGGGAGAAAGTCGACTTTTCCGTTCGCTCGTTGCGCGCCTTCTCCGCTCCGCTCGCAATCTTTTCCAATTCCTCGATTGTACGCTCGCTCGTGTGTATCGTACACGTATATTTATATATATATATATATATATATGCGTGTCGTGACGTCGTTACGCAAGACAATTCGCGTTCCAGCGTATTGCGATCGAAACGAGAACGCGACGAGATGTAATAAATGAAACGAGAAGAGGGCGGTAGGAAAACGAAAGAGGAAGAGGAAACCGTTTCGTCGATAGGTGAGCTGGAATTATTGATAATAGGCTATCGATGCGCGTTTTAACGACCGAGAGGTGATATTAAAATTCTCTTGAGCTCTCGTATTCGCAATTAAGTGCTCTCCCCGGTCCAATAAAACGAGCGCGATCGTTTAACGCTTTTCGAGGGCATCGAATTCGCTAATTGTCTCGAACGCGTCAACCGATGCTCGCGAACGGCAACCCTTCTCCTTTTTGCTCCAGTTCCCATTCGTCGGCACAGAGGAAATATTAATTTTCTCGAAACTTTTTTTCTCCGCTTCCCGGAACGCTTTATCAAAGGGAACGTAGAGAATGATATATCACGAAACGAAAAGTCCTCGCCCGCTTTTTTTCTCATTTTCTTTTATTCGTGTATCAACCTCGCGTGCACTGGACCAGATTATTTTAATGGCTATTCACTAGCTCGTTATCATCGAATAAAGAGGGAAGAAGAAAGATTCACTGTATCGCAGACGCGCATGACACGGTCTGCCCGCGACGGTCCGCTTCCTCGAATAGAAGATCGAGCGCGTGGGAGGGAGGTCGTAAAAAAGGGTCCTCCTGAAATCGCTGTAAACGGCGAGGCGCGTATACAGCGCTCGCGGGACGAAGCAGGACGGAGAACACGGAAAGCGTTATCGGCGGTACCCTTCCAGCGTAGGAGGAAGCGCGATGTGGCAAGAAATATTTATAATATACCGAAGGAATCTACTCGTACGCACGCTCCCCTCTCGTGAATTCGACCCGATCGTAAATTACGCACATGCGCTCTCTCGGTTTTGTGATTTCGTTTCACAGATGCCGAATCCGTGGGCTAGAGTCGCTCGATAAGTGGCCGGCTTTGACCCAGTAATCGCGAGAGATAGAACGGGGTGAGGGGGATAACACGGGTGAACGAGCTCATCGACGTCGAGCCGGATTAATTATCGCCAAGCGCGCCGGATGTTTGGACACTAAAGACTTCGATCTAGCGTCTCTCCCGCTCGTTCCCGTTGAATTTTCGGAACAGAACCCGCCTGCGATGCAAGGTGCAGCAGAGTGCTTATCGCTGCTAGAATTACCGGATTATACTGAGGACGAAATTTTGTTGAACCAATTAGATAAGCAATCCGATACTGCCAAATAGGATATTTTGTTAACTGAAAATTTTTCGAGTGGAAAATTTATTAGTTGATTCAACAAATATTTTGTAACATTTGAACAACAAATGTTTTGGCAATATAGAAATGCATATTCGATTGGTTCGACAAAATTTTTAGCCTATATTTGATTGTTTACATGTACCGCCTCCTTTAATTCGTTCCAAATGAATTTTCGAGCTGCGATTTCGCTTTAACGTGCTCCAATGAGTCCGCTGTATTTCTCTTCCTTGATTTTTCCTCCAGGATTATCATGGTTGACGCCTTCGCCGATCGTTCGCGCTGCTTTTTTCCTCTTTATTTCTCATTTCTTTTCAAGCTCCGGCGTTAATGTTAACCGTAAGACACTTTCTACCGAATTCAAAGCAGATCGGTTTCCCTTCCGGTTACCGAGCGACAACAAAATCAAAACTTTTACGCTACGTAAATAAGCCGTAATTTTCGACGAAAGTTACGCTGACCATTCGGTTTTTTATCCCAGAAGACAAAATACACAAACCGCTAACGAGCGAGGTCTTTTTACCTCGAGCTCGCTCGGCTTCTTTTTGTATCGCCGATCGCCCCACCCAGAATTCAGTTGTACGTGGTAATTGTTCGTAGGTGGAAAATTACATCGCTCGTGTTATAAAGCGTTAGAGAAAAATTCCACCTTTACCTACCATCCCACGTACGTATATACGCAAGCGGCTATACACGGCCGATCCAATTTCGCCGACGGTTTCCCGCGCAAGACGCGCGAGCGCGTTATGAAATATTTTATCATCCTCGTATTGTGCCGAGACGGCACAAAATCCCGGCACTTCGCGAGGAGAGGGACGTCGAATAGCGTCGCGCATTTCGCGAATAAATAAACGCGCCACGCATGCTCTCGACTCGAGGATTTCACAGTCCGATAGGGTTGCGCAACGAGAGCTCGATATTACCGCGATTATATTGTTATCGGCTCGATGCTCCATGCAGACAGGCTCTCTCTTTCTCTCTCCTCCTCGCTGTCACGCTTTGTAAATAATTCGCGCTCGAGTTATACGCCGCATTGGAAACTCTCTCGCGCTATACCTACTAGCGTCTTCCGGTTATCGGATTCCTGAGCGTTAAATTTCGTCAACGGCATAAAAATTCGTCACGCGCTCGAGCCTCGCGGAGTTTCGTTCCGCGGTATTTGTCGCGGAATAAAAATTCGAAATCACTATGCTACCGTTCGACGGAAAATTCTGATAGCGTTGTTATTATCGTGAAATTGTAAGAAATTCTACGAAGGAGCGGGATATACATATTCGCGTGTACGGAACTCGCTATTTCCTACCAAAGTTCTACTATAACCTAGGGCAATAAATTTCGTTCGATCGGTTTCGGAGCCGGCTCGGGTCGTTTACCTCGTTCCGCGACGGTCCGTCAAGAACGATGCACCGTCGCGATCTAATTTTGATCTTTTTTCCTCTTCCCTTTCATCCTACGCACCGAGCCTCTACCTCTTTCTCTCGCGCTCTCGTCTCGCTCTTCCTCGAGCCGTCCCCGTCTTCGACGTTGGCACGAGCGAGCGAGAGATAGAGATGTGACGTGTACTCGTCACCGAAATAGAAACACGACGTTGGACCTCTTCACGGACTCGGCGACCAACCTTCGGACTTCTCTCTCTCCCTCTCTCTTTGAGCCATCCGGATCTATATTTTCACACCCCGAAGACGATAAGACGTCCCTTGATTCACGGCCTATAACAAATCACATGGCCTCTGCTCGACATAATATGTTCCTGAGAGAAAGAGAGAAAGAGAGAGAGAGAGAGAGAGCCATCCACATTTCGCAACACTGGCGATTACGAAATTCTCTAACCCTCTTATTATAATTTATCGAAGTGTCAAGTAGCGAATGTTATTAGGTCACACCACACGTCCTACGCGTGATCGGATCCCAGACTTCGCACCGTGCGCTCTATAGATATACGCGAAGTTACTCTCGCTTCCTCGCGCTATAACCGCTTGTCTCTACTCTGTCACAGGTCCTTAGAGATTTTCGAGCAGCACGGCACGAAACAGTCGGAGCTGCTGAAGGAACAGCGTCAGGCCGGTGGCTCCGGATTAGGCGGCCCGCTCCGACATAGGAATTCCATTATGCTCTGGCTGAGATGCGAAACGGTACGTCTCTATTTACTCCGAGAAAAGAAAACTGCCCCGAGAAGGCCGTAGATGCACGAAGATCGAAGTAAACCGATTCCTCTGAACTCCCCAACGCAAACGGGAGGGACCAGAATGGCCGAAACCCCCCGTAGAGCAAGAAGAATTTTTTTAAGACAAATCCGCTGGCTCTGCAATTACGATTTGGGACACCCTGTACGTGGCCCTACAGAACGCGAACAGGGAAAGCTATACTTACACGCGGGACGTTGAGTAACGTCTAGGCGACACGTGATACACCGCTAGAGCGTTATTATTTCCCCGGAGTGCAATCGCTTACACGCCTGCGCCTTCGTCTTTCTCGCGCCGGCGTTTCGCACAAGCAATTAAGGCGGGGACAGTGCGGGGGTGGGCGCGCCCGTAGCGGTTTCCCAATTTCGAAGCGCGAGGGGTCAAACGCGAGATCGGATCGGGCCCAGGCTCGGGGCCTGGTTCTCGTCACACCGAATTAGGCTCTACAGGATCCGTTCGGTTACCCAGCCGTTTCAACCCGGGACGCGATAATCGCTCACTGTCCGTTCTTTTGTTTGGCCAGTTGTCCAAACGCAGAATTATACCTGCTTCGGGAAAATACCCCACGCCACTGTTCTCTAGTGTTTTTTCTCCACCCCTTGGCTTTTTTCGGAACAGTCCCGACGCGAACTTTGGCGGATAATGAAACAATCGAACAAGCGTGATTTTTTCTTCTTCTCCCGACGGAGTTTTACGACGTGGAACTCGGGAAGGTGTACTTTGGAGTTTGTGTGCTGATCGTACGTTGATTGCGCTTTTATACGAATTCTAGGTATCGACGTGTCTATTCGCTCCGGCGTTTACTTCCTATCGCGAGCGACATAAAAGCTCGCCGGCTGTTACATAATTATGAATAATTGGTCGATCCGGTGCATATGTGCTCTCTGGGTTAGAGGAACGAACCACCGGCTCTACACGGCTCTGCGGGTGTAGCGTACAAGCAGCGAGCGGTCAGCGAGACGCAAAAAGAAATAGGTCGATAATTTTCTGGTCGTACGATTTTATTTGCCACGCTTCGCATTTCGGTGCGAATCGCGTTTTCGCTTTCCTTTTCGCACCGGCCGGATCCGGCTCTCTGCCACGTCGAGTACGGTTTCGTTTCTCCCTCGCGTTCGTATTACGTCAAAGTTACGCCGTTGGATTAGTCGGTGAGACTGCCCTGGACATTTTGACACACATACCACGGCTGGTGTAAAAACGACCGCGTTCCAGTTACTCGGGCGCGCGCATTACGAATGTACAGTCCGTACGCGAGAGTGCATGCAACTGCACGTGAATACCTTAATGGCGTCTATTGATTTCACACGAATAATATAAGCCCTGTACAGCATAATATACAAACCGCTCGATCGAGTTTCCGTAATATCTTATTGCGAAAGTGGCTTACGGGGACTCTCCGGGTCGATCGATTCGAGCCGATCTCGTGTTACCCGGCGAGGTACGAAATCCGCGCCGATAAGAACTCATCGCGCAATCAGTAGAAAGGTATATCGCAGCCGTATTTATAGTTCTGTAAAACTCCTTGTAATTCGATTCGTCGCGCATCCGATAAGTCGAAACCTCTCGTAATCTGTATCGTACAATTTCAAATTCGGCGTATGTCACCGAGGAAAATTACGATCGACCTTTGTTTGTTGCGTCATCTCAGAGCGATCATTAACGAAGATATGTGGTCTGATTGGCTTAGTACGCGTAACGTAAAAACGATCTAATTCAGGACAACGTATCTCTTACAATTAAATTAATTTTGAATCAAAACTCAGATAAAAAGGAAACTCATCGGGTAGAGTCGGTGATAATCAGTGAAAATTTTCAGTACTGATTTATCGAAAGTTTTTTTCGAAATCGGATGTTGGATGCTAGAACGGCCTTGCGCACTTTGCGTTTGAGGCTAATTCTCTCGTTATACGAACTCGAAGTGCTCGTATCGCGGAACTTTCCCTGAAAACAAGCGTCGTTAAATAACCACGCGGCCTGGTGTGTATCGCGTTTGCCTGCTCCATCGAGGTGCCCGCGTGCACGGATCGTTGGCTATCCGCGGTCGTTTCATTCGTAATGGAATGTCGGATTTTTCTATCACCGTCCGAGAGCGG
>NCVS01000244.1:484369-506141 GCA_003055095.1 Goniozus legneri
CTCTCTCTTTCGCGTGCACACATTCCCTCGCACCTTCACTCGTTCACACTCTCTTTCTCTCGCTTCGCCTCGATCTCGCTCCCTCTCTCGGATATTCTCTTCCTTTCGCCCGAGCGATTTCTCGTTTTATCCAACGAGACATATCGACGCGGAGCGAGAACGAGTTCGATTTACTTTTCCCGTTATTGGGCCGCCTTTCCATCCTTCCGATATCGTCCGCGGACGGGCTCGTTTGCGATTCCGCCAATATATTTCATTCCTGCGATAACGCGAGTGTTTCGTTCTCGCCCATCTGCTATTCTTTTATTTTACACCAGCGATCGGATCGGGCACAGACCATCGTGGTTGTTATTTCATTAGGGAAAATCAAATCGTACGATCATGAGGGTTCCATTTTTCTCCTCTCTCTTGTGTGGCACCGAAACACAATGAAAGGCACCCGTCTTGCCTTAAATTCGGTGTTATTGGATCGGCTTTTCGGTGCTGGGGTGTGCGGATTTGGCGAGCTACCCCAACGAACGAGGGAGCTGCTCCCGCGTGTACATACCGGCATGATTTTGACACGAGGATCGCTCGAATGGGGGGAACGAGAAAACGAAATTGGAAGAGGCATTATTTTTCATCGAGAACGAATGCGAAAATCGTCCCGGAGAGTGACAAATGCACGGACTCTTACGCACGCGATGAATATTTCAAAGGACGCGACGAATATCTCCGAAAAAAATCCTCTTCCGCGACGATAAATTAAATTTTAATCATCTCGGCTTAATTTATTTCACGCGCGGTTCGTTTCGTAAAACGATCTCGTTTTTTTCTTCTCATCCGGCGAAAGGTGGAGGACGAAAAAAAACAGATCGTTGAAATAATAATATAAGAATAGCGAGAGAGGAATCTGGTGTATGTGTGTTACATATATATATACAGCGGTTTACGCGGTAGCAAACGAGAAAAGGTAGAGCCGGACGAGCGCGATAACTACGAGAGACGAGCTCGCTAAGCGAGGCGGACGCGGATTAAAATAAAACCTTGAGAGATTCCACCCACGTGGCTCGAGGGCGAGCCGAGCAGCCGAGAAGAGTAACGATCGCGACGCGATCTCTTCCGTCGTCGAAAACTAATTACTACGTCCTACGAATGACCCTTTCCTCCGCGATACCTAATTGCGCACCGAGCGCTTCGATCGCACTCCGTAGGGGCGAATTGATCGATGAGCCCGAAATGCGTTTGCCAAGTTTCCCGATATCGTTCGATTTATCAACGACTCGCTTACCGTGGGAAACGCAACCCCCGCTGCTCGATTCGCCGAAGCTCCTCTTTGTCGAACTAGCTCTCCCGTTGGCTGTATTAGCGGTAAGGAGAATTTCGCGCTCGATATCGATCGGGCCTACACGAAGCGGTCACTCGGTGGAACTCCGCGTTATCGAGCCTTCCCGAGTTACCGATATTTTCCATATCGAGCGACGTCTTCGTGCGCGCGCGCTCGCTGAGATAACCGCGAGAGCTTGGGCGCTCTTTCTCTCGCGGGTCGCTCGACCGCGAAATAATTCGAACGAGAGGCGCGCCTTGATCCTTTCACAGTGATACCGCACCGGTAATTAATTTCACCAACGGCATTAACGTTAATTTCTCTCGTTCGAATTTTGGTCGTTATCCATTATCAGCGTTATTCTAAATATGGAATGCCCGAAGTAACTTTATTGTTTTAGTACAAGGTTTCTATATCTCGACCGGAAACGACTATAGTCCCACATAACTTATATGCATACTATGCTTCTAATCAGCGTGGAAAAATGATTAAAAATAAGGCTCGTTCGGAAATGAAAATGAAACATATATTTATCTGTGGTTAAATGTCACCGATAAATGTTGCTCGGAGTAAAAAGTTAAGATATGTGAGAACCAGTCGTCTCCTCGCGGCTAATTAGCGACGATGAGACGAGCTCGATCGTCGAGTCTCGCGAAAAATTATTAAATCACGCGAGAGATGCCATTTATCTACCCGATGCGTACACATCGTCGGGCAAATTGTTCGTTAGGAAGACACGTGTACGAAATCCATTTTTTCATTTCCTCGTCGCGACAATTTGCGCGACGATTCGAACTCGGCCAATCGGCATCCTCGACGATTATCGCGAGTTTTTCGCTGCGATCGTACAAAATATTACAAAATGTAGCGATATTGGCGATCGCGTGCGAACGCGCCGCGCTTCGCACGAAACGATTATTTAATAGCCGGATCGTCGACGACAGACGCGGTAAATCACTCGTTCCCGCGGCCAGGCATGCGCATTTATATCGAGTTCGCACGAACGGCCGTGTCTTATCGGTTTTCTAGCACAGTAGCGATGTTTGTTTGTTTGTTTTTGTTGTTTTTTGTTTGCCACGCGTTACGATCGTCAGCAACGTTTCAGCAAATTTTACTACGGAGAGTTAAAAAATTATCGGCGCGCGTACTCCACGTCGAATTTTTTCCCGCTCGCGCCGTGAAGTTCAGACGTGTTTTGTCGATTCGTCTAGTTGTGCGCAGTTGTCGATCTTTTTCCACCGGATTACGCAACGTTTCGCTCTCGAGCCGTTACGAGTCCTTCGCCGAGAGCGAGGATCGACAAGAAAAATCGGCACAAGGTGATAACCGGAGGTTTCGCTAACGGATCGCGAATTTTTACGTCGCTGAGAATTGCTCGCGAGATAATTTACGAGGCGTATGTCGCGAGTCGCGACGCTTGCACTCGCGATGTTTGCCCTCGACGCGAACCCTAGCGGCACCCTTCGGACGATAATTCCGGCGAATTATGGAGATGTAATTCGGAACTTTCGCAACCGTTTTCGCTACAAGTCATATTTAAAGATGCCCGCGCCCACGCGAAATCGGCCAAATTATGCAAATTGCGCGTAGAATTAAACTGTACCTTCGCGATAACGACGTCGTAAAATACTTATGGTACGGCGTCCGCAGTTTCATTAAAATGGAGATTCGACTCGCGCTGCCGCGGGAGCCGAACGTCTTCGAGGCGTCGGTGCAATTTGCGCGCCTCCGCCGCGTCCCGCCGCGATAATCGTATTTCCACGCTCCCGCAATCTCTTCGATTCCGGGAGGAGCGAAATGCATCCCGCTCGAGTCGAACTTTATCGCTTCCCATCGAGCGATTTAAAAGAGTCGCATCCGGCGTCGTTCGACTTTCACCCGGCGCTCTTTCCCCCTTTTTTCCGACGCGCGTTTAGAAAATCGTCCAATGAAACGCGCTCTGTCTGCGCGAGGAGAGTTTTTAGCGATTTCGATTTCCTCCTCGCGTCGGTAGGCGTGCTCATTGAATAAATTAGTCATAGCGGTCGGAGTGCCGTGAAAACAATGGCAAAGGATGGAGCGTGTAATGTCGACACGCTGCATCAGACGTACGCGTCTGCTTCGTATCAGTCTGTCTCCACTTTCACGCCTCTGTCTCTTCCTCTCGCTTCGAGAGAGAGTGAGAGAGAGAGAGAGAGGGACATTCTCCTCGACCCCTACCTCGCTCACTCGCATATCGCTCGGCGTGCTACGTATCCGCCTCGGTCCCTCGTGTGTACGCTACCTCACACACGCTCCGTCGTGAATGCGTCGCATATGTAGTGGCGCATATCCGAGTTAACGTGCACCACTCGCGTTATTTTTATGAATGACTCGACTCGGACGTACCCCCGCCCGACGTCTCTACTCGCGAGCGTCGCGATCAGGGGCGGATCGTTCTCGCGCGCTACCGCTGAAATTCCAGAAAGGATACGGACGCAATTAGATCTATCCTGTGGGCGCGTTGAGAGCCGGAAAATAGCCGTTCCCTATCGACGCTAATTCGCACGTCGGACGTATTAACGACCTATCTCGTGGAAATATCCGCGCGAGCGAGCAAATGCTAATCGCGATCGGATGGCGCTTTCGTGGAATTCTATTTGCGTTTAATTGGTATTCCCCGACGATCCCGCGGCGGTTTTCGAGAGAAGCGTACGCCAGTTGCGTCCCTGAAGCGATACGAGGAGCGCTCGTCTAAGCGAGGGCATCGTTGCGCTCGCAGGCCAATCGATTTTCGTGTAGGTTATCGACTTACATGAACGAGCCCGATGTTTACGATGTTTGTACGTCGAGATTGTACCGAGAAGCCCCTCGTGTGAGGCGCGCGCGCTCTCTCGTGTCAACCGACCGCTCGGCGTTGCTACGCTCGCCCCGATAACCGCTCAAATTACGCGCCTCGCATCGATAGCGATAAAGAATTCATATACGTACATACGGTTTCGGCTTTCCTACGTTTTTTACTCTCCGTTTAAATTTTCTCCCTTACTATCTCCCTCTCTCTCCTCACAATCGCTTCGTTATGTCACGCGAGTCCTCGACACGTAATACCGGAGTAAAGAGGATTTATCGCCGGAGGGTTCTCGGAAGGAAAAACGAGGCGTCACTTCCCACAGCTCCTTTCCGCGGGACCCTCCGCGCGAAACTCGGCCGACGATGGTGACGTTACGATAGAAAAAGGGTCACGGCCCAGGGGTCATTCGTTCCCCGCAGGATGTGTCTAGTCGCTAATTAAAATGTGCCGCGCATCTGTCGCGTTATAGCTTCGTTTATACAAACTTCTCTCTCTCTCTCTCTCTCTCTCTCTCTCTCTCTTGTTCTCTCTTTCACAGCCTTCTTTCTCCTCTGAAATTTCTTGCGATCGCGGTATGTACGAGAGCGCGATCGCACGCAACGGGAATCGCAAAGTTTAAAAGCCACTTGGTCGACAGCTGCCGCCGTGGCTTTGTGTTCCTTACCAATCGCGCCTCTCTCGTCTCCGTGTGCGCGGTACATGTATAGATTATATTGCCACGACGGACAAAGCCGGGGTACGAGAGTGTCTGAGATACGCGAGGATATGTCGTCACTTCCTGCCACTACGCTTATTCCCTTCCGACTCGTGCGAAGGCGAGAAAGAGAGAGGAGAGAGAACTCGCCCACTTTCGCGCACACATGGCTACTCGACCACCTCGCGAAAACCACTTTGCAGACTCCTAACGAGGATAACCAAGCATCGCCAAACCTGAAGGTTTTTTTGCGTATTCGTATTCACTCGCGGAGAGATCGGAAGTGGGCCTCCCTCCCCTTTGACCTTATCAAAGGCCACTCTTATCTCCCTGTCCGCTCGTCCTCCGTGCGAGAATATCCTGACCGTGAAAAATGGGCGCTCTCACGGTCACGGGACTATTTCGAGATTGATTCCGACACGAGCGTCTATCCTCGTCCGGGGTCCACCCGCGCGACAAGAATCTTTATCGCGGTTTCCTCGAAGGCCACCGGCCCCGGAAGTTCCGATCCGGGAAGCGTCGCACGATAGGACCGACTATTGCAGAATTCGATTCCCTACGAGGCGGGGGAGGCGGCCCGATAAACCAGAAGCGATACGGAACGAGGAAAAATTTCGGTACGCGGAAAGAGAGAGAGAGAGAGAGAGAGAGAGAGAGGCTTCTATTTTCGGGCTCGCGGACTCCTGCGACGAGACGGACGCTCTTCCGAGGAAAGATCTATTAATAAAACAATTACAAGGGCTACGACCGGCGTCAGTGGGGGCGAAAATAAATGCCGGTGGCTCTCGCTGGCGCGTGGAATTAAATGCCGGACGAACGAGGTGGGTGGAGGCGAGAGGGACTACCACGAGGAAGGGAGCGAGAGGAATTGGTGCATGCAGAAGCAATCGCGGGGTAAATATAGGCGAAGCATCGAAAAGCCAGTCCTCCCAATTATCTCTTCTTGCGATTGCGGTACTCGCTCCTCGGGGATAAATACGCCCGCTGAATCCACCCGGCATCCCATTAAGCCACCTATCGCGCTATACGCCTCCCGTTTTTCCGTGGAGGAAAAAAGAGCACAATACGCGTCGCGAATCGAGTTCATCGAAACGAGAACGCGATTCCGCGTAAGCCCCGACCATTGTTTGCTAAACAATTTCTTACTCGGTCGGACTCTGTCACAACGCCCATTATCAAAACTTTTTCGTCGTCCCGTTTTACGCGCCTCTCCTCCTTGTCATTCCGTTTTAATGGAAATTATTTTTATCTCGGCTCTATACGTCGCTTCGGTAAAGAGACGCCGTTAATCGCGTTGTCCACGAATTCTCTCTCTTCCTCTTTGTTTCACCCCGCCGATTAATTAACATAAAAACGCCAGATACCGAGGAGCTCGATTCGACGGCGGAATATGCAGATTCTCTCGCGTATAATATGTATAAACGCACGAGCGTTTGAATATCTTTGGTTACAAATCGCCCTCCGCTATGAAGCTCGTGCGATCGATTTGCATAAGTCCGGGTCATCCTCGGCGACATTTCCGCGGCCCGTTGGATACGCGCGACAGCTGTTGAGCATTTTCGTGCCCCGATAAATTCAACGCGGTCTATTTTTATTTTCTCTCCGAGTTCCTGACGTTTCTCGTACGGTTATTGTTCGCATGTGTACGAATCGCTCATTCACGGAGGGTGCATCGTTTCGCGCGAGACTGCGATCGAACCCAATATTTTTATCATTCACGCCAGTTATGCTCTAAAATCGGAACGCGAGGAAGGCAGACATCGTCTGTGTCCTCTCTCGGTCTCGTGTATGTACACGATGACGTAGGACGTATTTTCGGGTATAAACGAAATCTAATCTCCACGAGTGGTCGATTTGTTGCGCGAACCGGCGTCAGTTTTTTTCCGCCATTCGCGTCGTCGCTCTTTCGCTCTCACCCTACCGCTTTCTCCCCCCCCCCTGGTGCTTTTTTTCTCTCCTCGATTTT
This sequence comes from Goniozus legneri, assembly GCA_003055095.1. Taxonomy (NCBI): domain Eukaryota; kingdom Metazoa; phylum Arthropoda; class Insecta; order Hymenoptera; family Bethylidae; genus Goniozus; species Goniozus legneri. The sequence goes on from NCVS01000244.1 coordinate 491,145, forward strand.
TGCCCAGACCCTTGCATTTCGAATACAGAACTGACCGAAGTGGTTTTCAGACAGTGCGGCACGCACGGTATTTCCGGCAATCCGGCGAGGGTGGCATCGGGGAGCCGGTGGGCGTACAGGGGGTCGACGAACGGAAGGAGGAAAAAGACGAACGGTTTTTACACCGAGTTAATTCGTTAAACGCCGAGGACACGTGATCCCACCCTCGCTATCTCGATCGCGTCGCGCTCAGGACGGGTTTATAACCATCCGCGTGATAGTAAATTTTCGCGCGAATCCGGTACACTCATCTCTAGCCTATCCTCTCTCTCTCTCTCTCTCTCTCTCTCTCTCTCTCTCTCTCTCTTCCTCTCGTCTACGTCGACGACTATTTTCAGCCTCATCTCCTCTTAACGATTTCCACGTACTCGGGTGGCCGTTAAAACCACGTCGCGCCGGCAGTGCCGCCAACGCTGCGTTGAATCATTCGTATCGATTTCAAAAGAGGATAGATAGAAAAAAGGGGCCGAGATCGAGTGAAATAAAAATCCACCAAATTCGGCTATATTCGTCGCTCGCCAAACGGAAGCTTTTTTTCGCGAGAACAAAGTCGAGGCCTGGAGTGATAGAGTGGAGGGTGGAGAGGTTGATATTAAAGACGTTAGTCGCGATTAGCGTAATCGCGGCGTGGCGGTCCGCCGAGAATTGCTCGGGTTGCTATTCGGTCGGGTCGGTCCGTTTGCGAGGAGAGGTTTTTCGGACGGGTGGCCTTCTTAGAAATAAGATGAGGTTAGCGCTGTGTTTGCTCGCGCTCGGGACTCGATGGAAGAAAAAGAGCGAGAGAGATTCCGCTCGCTCCCTCTCGCTCCGATCGGAGAATTATGCCGTCGCGGGTCTATCGGGTTGCCGTCGAAAAATAGCTCGTTTTCCGTGAGAACGCGCCTTGAGCTTGTCAGCGCGAGCCGCGGACTCTCTTGAAAAGGGACCTCCTCCACCTCATCCTTTTACTCTTCTTCTTCACCTTCGCCGAATCTTCTTTCAGTAGCCTTCACTTCGCTCTTCTTTCTTTCTGTCCGCCTCTCTTCTTCCACCATTGTCGGGCTGTATGTCCGTAAAGAGATGTTTATCGCGCCCAACGAGGATTCTGCTTTACGCTTTTTTTGCGAGCTCGACATCCACTAGGATTTGCTCATACACCCGCCGAAACATCTTTATTTGTCCATATCGGGTTCCTATCGGCGAGGCTCAAAAATCGAACTCGTTCGGTCGTTGCGCGAACACCATACCGAGCGAAAAAATTCGATAGGTTTCTTATTGGCCATGTGGTTCCTCAGTCATTTTCCAGTCTTCGAATTTTAGAAGCGAAAAACATTCAACAACGAGAGCATGCCGAGTTCTCGAGAACCGTACAAACCAGAGATGTCCTCCCAGTGTTTTGAAATTTTTTCCCTCCTATAATTCGGTCTGTTTTTGTTACGGCCTACGCCGAATCCCGAACGCTATTTTCTGCGCGGCGCTGCTGAAAATCGGCGGCGATCTCGTGAGAATTGGCGCGAGGAGCATGCGACGCCAGTCGCCGAGGGCGAGTATGCCATATTTTCGACGAAAGTCATTTCGCTCGCACGCAACGTCCCGGGGAGTGCGCAAACGGCTTAGCTCTATCGGTAATGCGCTCGCGGTAATTGCCGAACAAAAGACCAGTTTCGGAGCGGGTTTAGAGGGACAAACGGTGGTGGGGGTGGGTCGAGTCTCGAGAGAGGATCCTTTTTTATTTCGCTTCTTGCGCGAGTCCCGCGGCGAGGTCTGCGCCGAACTCTGCACAATAGGAAGGATGATATTCGCAACGATGAAAATTCGTTCCCTCGCGATCGATAGCCGGCGCGAATAGAGCCGATCTCCTTACGTAACCGGGTTTCACCTCGGCATTTAGTCGATATAAAAAAAAAGTTGAACGTGAAAGGCTCTAGCCGGAGTCCTGTCGGGTCCAGCGCTCACGCACCGGTGTAACGTTACTCCGGATTTTAATTATAACGTTAACTCATCGCCGATTCCGACATCGCGTCCCCCTCGCCGTTCATTTCGCGCCCGCGCTCTTTTCATCGAGTGGCCCAGTGCGCGAGTCTCGTACACGGCAATCTCTTGACCCATGTCAACCACTGTCTTCGCTGGATTTATTTTGGCGGCTCGCGTAGAACAAAGAAACCGGAAAGAATGCCGAGTTAACGAGTATTCGAAAGAGAGAGAGAGAGGAACAGGGCAAAAAAATCGTCAGTGCAATCGACGGAATAGGCGATCGGATCGGTAAGATAGGACGAGCGAGGTGTGCGAGCGAGACTCGAGCGTTTTCGAGGCTTTTTGCCGCGCTTTTGCGCCTCTCGTTCGATAGAGCACAGCCCGAGGATGAAATTGAAGACACCTTTTTTACGACTCTTCATGATATTCGATAATTTTTTTCTGTTTTAACAAACCCGAGGTCGTCGTTACGTGACTGTCGCGGTATGCGGTCCGCGTTATTATTACACCGATTTCCGCGAATCGATCGGGTCTTATCCACGAGATCCAGCTCACGATCTAATCGCATATTCGTAGTACGAGGCTTAGCTTCCCACCCGCTGTACGGCTCTCTCGCGCGCACATGTTTGCCGAAATTCGCGACGAGTCACGCCTTTGACTTTTTTCACCTCCAGACGGAATCATCGTGCTCGAGCGAAGGTCGCGAACCGTTTCATTTGTAATGAAGAAAAAAGCCGTCGAATGGAAAAAAAGGAGAAGCGGTCGTAAGAGGAAAAAAAAGAGGGCCCCGTTGTGTGTATTTCATACGTACGCGCAATAGACGCGGGCCTCGAAACTCCCACGACGCATTCGAAAAACTCGGACAAAGAGATTCGCCATCCCACATCTCGTATAGCGCGGAGAAAACGAGCGGAATAACCGAGCGAGATTTTCGTATCGAGCGGTTAAACTTTATCCCCGCGTCCTCGCGAGAATTATTCGACGATAATGATTGCATTTATCGCGCTTTCTGCCGGAGGTTTCTTATCGGTCTCGAGGGTGTGACTGTAAATATTACGCTTCCCTCTTCCACTCGGCGATATCGCGCACCGATCGGCGTTAAATTTGCCGTTTTGTTGCGACTCGTGTATCGCGGACTCCGAGGGCGGAAACGCGAGATTTGCCGAACGGGACGGCTTCCAATTCCATTATAGCCGGGGAGTTTCTCAAATTCGACGTGCGTTCCTAGAACCCGACGTAATAAGCGACTCCTCGGTATTGTTTTACGTCGTTTGAGGAAAAATTTGCTAAACTCGTAAAGTCGGAGGGAGAGAGAGAGAAAGGAATTTGGCGATGTTGCGAAAACGAAAATTGTCCGTTCGGATAGCGAGGACGCTCGTGGCCGATTGGCCAACCTGGGTGAAACGGCGGGAACGGGTAAAATTGTCTCTAACGGGGTCGTGAAAAGTCACACGAGGGCCGATCGTACTCTCCTCTCGCTCTTTCCTATCCGTTCGGGGGGCCTTGACCCGATTCCGGGCCACCACGAGCCGAGAGTCCGTGCGTTGTACGGCTTTCTAGTTTTTCGGGCTAAGCACGCGCCTTTGACCGGCTATATATCTGCCTTTTGCGGTACGTGAAACCGTATAGGTTACGCATACATCACCGACACGTACTGGCCTCTCGTCTAACGTTACGCAAATTTCTCGATCCCTTCTATTTATTGGCCGTTTTCGGGCGTGACGGCGAAGCCCACCGCGGGTTCCCTTACATTCCCGACTTAATTAATTCCGAGTCGCTCGCTCGAGCGAGCCCTCAAAAAGAAAAATTATCGAAAAACATCGGAAAATTCCACAGATAAAGGGAATCGTAGGAATCGAATGGGCTTGCGTCATTGAATGGGCCGTATGAATGAACCTCGGCTATCTCGCTCGCTCCCGTACAATGTGTACACATGTAGAGTCGTGGAAGGCTGACGGCGGCACGGGCATTTAAACGCGCGACTCCTCCTCGAAACGGGTTGAGGAGGTCGCGCCGTTAAAAAGCGCGTCGAGCGAGAGAGCGTGAGAACGCGACGCCTCGAGTAGGGATGGATAGAGAGGCGACAAAGAGCGGCCCTCGTGAGGACGATTCAGACGAATTTCACGATGTGAGAGTCTTTGTGGGTATTACGCACACACGCGGACGATTATGCGGGCACCATGGCTCATTTCATCCAAGCCGCGCGAACCCAGCCTCCCTCTCTCTCTCTCTCTCTCTCTCTCTCTCTCTCTCTCTCTGCCTTTATTATGATATACTGTGTATATTTATCAATGAGACTCGACGTAATTAAATCCCGCTCTGTATACGCTTACTGTGCTGCAGGCGTTCTGACGTTTCGATTCGTGGTAAATAGGCGCCGGGGTGGCACCGCCGATAGCTCGCAAAGGGCTCGGATAAAGAAATTTCAGCCTCTCGGTTCCTATTCTCGAAATACACGCGCGCGGATACACAAACCGGGCGAATACCGCGGGCGTTACGTCACTCTCGTCCCCGCGGCCGATCGGCTGGGCTCTCTATTTCTTTACCAGCTCGCTTTGCCGCCCCGTTAGACAAACGTCCCCGGAAGTCGGAGCCAAAGTCCGCCATAATTCACCGTTCGCTCGACCCGTACGTATATTATTCTTTTTTTCCTCTCGCTCGCTGCCTCTTCGCGAGAGAAGAATTTCGTGTCGTGCGTGTTGCCGGTGGTCCGGCGTTGAGAAGGCTTTTTGTCGAAATAGTGGAAAAAAAGAGAGGAAGGAGCTGCGAGAAGAGAAAGAACACGTCTAACACCGGGGTGTGCGTGTGTTTGCGTTAGGCACGCCGGCGTTAAGAATTTGGGCACACGCGTTTTCGCGCTACGTTGAAAATAAAATTAGCGGCAAGGGCTGGACGGTGGAGAGGGAAAAGGGAACGCGATCGCGCGTTCAATGCGAATTCGGTTGGTCGATTGAACAGCGCCGCGTGTTCGGCTTTTGTTTAATTATGCCGAGGGTATTGTGCGCGCACGGACCACGTGCGCTAATGACAGAGCGACGTGGCTCGCGGGGTCTCTCGAAGCCTTAGAAAACAGTTCACGATCCCCTGATTGATTTCCTACATTCTCTCGTTACCCCCTCTCTCCCACGATCGCGCCTCGTTCGAGCGCCCGATGGAACCCGATACGCTCGTGTACATACATCGATATTCGATTAACGCGTTCGTTAAAGCCGTGACTTCTCGTTTCACGCGTCGTTAAATTTTATATGCACGTGAGAATTTTTTGTCTCCCTCCTTCTCGCTCTCACACGACCATAGTCACGAGCCGGTGAAAATTAGAATTCACGCGGCCACCGCGGATGATCAATAGGCACCGGTAGATTATCCTTATCGTTATTTTTGTAGAAAATTTTTTACCTCGGCTCGTTCTTCTTTTTTTTTTCTTCGTTTTTATTATCGGAATATCGACGATACGTCAAAATGATGTATCGCTCGGTCAGGAATACCGATCGGCAAAATCTGACTCGGGGCTCTCGAGGACGCGCGTTACTAACGCCACCATTAGCCGCGATTCGTACACGCTAGATTGCGAAACATATTTGGAACTCTCGATCCTCCGGAAATAACGGTACATTCGCCTAGAATTCGCCCGTTGAATGTCAAACTGGTAATTGACATCGTTGTAGGGCACGTGCCAGCTCGACGAGCTTCCTGAATCGATGAAAACGGAAGCTTTAGAAAAATTTGTACGTTTTTTAGAGTACATCTCGCAAATACGAGGCAGTCTTCACGCTCCAGAACGAAAATTCGAAAATTAATCGAAATCCGATTTCAGACCGCGAAACGATTCCGTCAAATGATTGTCAATGAGCCATTGGCAGTCTTGACGTTAACAAATCGGGGTCGCGGTAGCGCTACAGGAGTTAGAAAGGAGCACGCGGTATAATAATCTTATTACCAGTGCGCACGGCCTCGATGATTAATCGCGAGACGAATCGAATCGAGAAATTGATTTCCATTTACTTTCAACGAGGGGCCCTGCCGTATACATTGCCCGTCGATTACCGGTCCCCGATGTAAATTCTTTCGTTAACCCACAGTCGTAAAGTTCCGCCGTGAATTATATTATCAAACGATGTATTCCTTCCTCTCTCTCTCTCTTTTTTATTTATCGCAGCGAATATAAATGCAAATAGTCGCTTGAAAAAATCGGTAGATCACACATCCCAGCGTTATCGCTGGTTATTAATTTAATCGTCGGATGAGCTACGACGTACGCTGGAATTCCGTCAAATTTCGAAATAGGAAGGGATACAGGCGTTATACACGAGCGTTTAATCGTCCATATCTGTCCGCGTCAGGATTGATTAATAAATACGTGTCTCTGACGTGAAACTAATTCTTGCAGAAAATACTCGAGGAGAGGTTGAATCGCCGGGTCGACGGCATGATCGAGGCTGGACTGCAGCAGGAGCTGCTTGATTTTCATCGCCGCTACAACGAGGACAGGATTAAGCTTGACAAGTGAGTGAACGGCTTAACCGGTATATCACCCTCTCTACGAGGATTTTCACACTATACGGTTTTTTTATTCTCCCTTAAATTTTCTCTCCGTCGTACGCAATTCGGCTCAAGCAGACTCGTATCCTCTTTTTTAATCGCTACGCGTCGAAAATCCGAGAAACGTCCCGACAGCCTCTTCATATTTCATTCGGCTCCGAATATCTGGCCTCGGAGTTAGGAGGAGTTTCAAATCGAGGGCCTTCCGCGTATCGATATGGCGAAGGCCATTCGCGAGAATCACTTGTGTTAAGATGTGCAGAGAAAAAAGCATACGGGTCGAATCGTTTCTACGAATTCGAGATACGTGCCGCTCGGAGAACACGTGACTTGCGATTCATATACGCGACCACTGTGAGCTCTTTGTGAATGAAACTTCGCTCTCCCGTCGTCCCCCCTTCCCCCCGCGCGTATACTCGTAACGCGTTCCTGTCTCGCGCATACGCGAGTGCCTCGCTTCCGGATAACTCGAGGTAACCGGATGTCGAGAAGAAAACGAAAGGGAGTCGGGCAGCCGCGCGGGAAAAACCGACCGATACGATTAAAGAGCGCGCGCATTGTTGCACGGCAATTCCGCATCACCCCGCGCCGAGAAAAACTCAATGAATTCGCAAACGGCGAGTAAAAACGAGGAACGATAATTGAAAGACGCGTAACGAGCCACGGAATGAAAACTCGCGGGGCTAATTGACGATTATTTCGAATTTTAAATGTAATCGGCGTATAATAACGGAGCGAAATTAATTTTCTCGGTTAATTCCCCGTTTTTTTTTCTTCCTTTGCATCGAGCAGTTATTCAATTTAATTTACGAGACGACGAACACGCACGGTGCCTCGGTAACGTCCGATTACTCGATGCCGCGGTTACAACACAGTCATCGAATTCCGAGGGAGTCGTATGGCTACGTCCGTCGCCGTTGCGTTTCGCTTATCGCTCGCGTTTCCGTGAACTTTGTTTCATACGTACCGGACACGTGCGTTTCGTTCGCTCCACCGGCGATATCGCGAAAATCGGCGCTCATTTCCCTCCGCGGAGAGAATATCGGACTTTCCTTTATCTTGGGGTTTTCGGTTCAAGCGATCCTCACCGCAAGACGGCGGGAAAACTCATCCTTAGCGAGAACCGCGGACGCGTCACGTGTCGAAGTCTGTCTACGCTCGCGACCACCACGATTCCGCAATTATTCATAATCGCCACGTGCGGTTACGCAATCGCGTTACAATGTTGCGCTCGCGCGCGGACGATTACGATGCGCGATATAACATAACACCCGGCGCCACGAGGCGAGATATTACGAATGCATTTTTTTCCCATTTTCATTTATCGATATCGCCAAGGCCGGAAGCTTCCACTGCGCTCGCTGCGAAACTCCTTGGCATCTTCGGTTAAATTTTAATGGAACGATCTCGCCGGAGCGATAGCGCTTTCCAATTATGATCTCTCGAGCGTGTATAATTTTCGTTGCGCGAATTTTTCTCTCGCCAAACGCGTTATCGGGCGCGACAGGTCGAACGTATTCGCTGGCTACTTCCGTTCGCCGTATTACGGTTCTCGCGCTCTCTTTCACGTGCAAAAGCTAAGTACGTCTCTCTCTCTCTCTCTCTCTCTCTCTTTAGCAAAAACCAAGTACGTATCGCTCTCGAAGCGGGACGACTTTCCCGACCAGCGGCGGTGTGTATCGCCGATAAGAGCCTATCTCGACGGAACTCGCAGCGAATAATTAACGTCGTCTCGTGGACGACGATCGACGGCGATTATCCTCGCGGCGCATTGTAGCGCACCTACTCGAGTATATGAGCGCCCGCGCGCTCACCGGCTATGCAAATTGACGCTCGGACAATTTCCAGTTAGCGCCGGCACGTGCAACGCGCGGTGTATAATGCGAGACCCTTGCAACGTGCGCGCCTTTGACTCGGTTTCTCTCTCTCTCGCTCCTTCCTCCGCGATAATCGAATCCACGTATCAACGAATATGATTCGATTCGACACTGAGAGAAAGAACTTGTTAAATTAATTAAATATACTGCCAAAATAATCTTCTGACGGTTCGATAAAATAATCGTTCAGTTTAACAAAATATTGATTACCTCAACCATAGAATTTTTCACTTAATAAATTCCCTATTTCATTCGACAAAATATCCTCTTAACAGTATGCAATCCTGACAAACAAATTTTCTTACTCAGTGAATTTATTTTCGTCAAAAAACTCGGATGTAGGTTTCAAGGATCAAAAATCCCTCGAGGGAAGTAGAAAAATTGCAATGATCTCATGCAGTATGTCATAGAATCATATGGAGTCAGGATCGTCTCGGAAATTTTTTTCCGCGTTACGCAATCGGGAATGAAAACTTCGATTCTTCGTTCGATCGAAGCAACAGCGGGTTACTGTTTCGATTCCGATATCGATATATTTTGAAATCCGTTCAGTACTTCAAACGAGCGTAAATAAGCGCGACACTTCAGGAACACTTGGTATTGACGGAAAAACAGAGTCGTTGACAGATTCGGATTAAAGATATATTTATTCCTCTGTACAATCGAAACTAAGGGAGCTCGATAAGGCGACTATCTACATCGATATTGATTGACTTCTCACTCGGAATATTCAATGCTCGTCAATGTCGGGAAATACGGGAGCTCTTGAGAAGTCCACTCGCGTTCTTCGTGTCACACGAAAGCCCTTAGAACGAGGAGATCGTGGAATTTTTATCGCTTCATTGTTATCGCCGGTGTGTACTTCGGATATAAAATTTTTTTCCTACTTCAGCCTCTCGAACTTCGATACTTCACGTAACGACGACGTACGGTAGAATGTTTCGTTTCGGATAAAATTCAAAACCATGGGAGCCAAAAATCTGTCTTGAATTTTCAATTCCCGAGAACGCGTGTCGTAATTCGAAGTGTAGAAAGTCGATATACCTCTCTCGTTCTACATTCACGTAATATCGCTCGATTTGATTTCGCGCGTAACGACAGCGTCGTTAGCGCGACGTGAAGCACACGGATCGTTTCTCTTCGCGTCGCACTCGCAGTCGTACATACGCATTTCTGGAATTTCCACGTAGCGCAATTTTTTTTTTTCATTCATTTGCATTTTATCGATTCGTCGACAAGGCTGTTATTTAGCCGGTATCGTTTTCTTTTCGCGCAGATATATCTTTCTTCCTCTCCTTTTTTTTTTTATCATCGAGCTCACTCTCGGAATCGTCGTTCGTTATCGCGATTCTTTCGAAACGCATGTCCTAGCAATTACGTGCGTCGCATGGGATATACAATTTATTGGATGAAAGTTCGAGCGAATATAATTTAGCCGTACTCCGACGACAGCGAAGTTGATATTTTCATATCCTTGAGATACGCGGTATCGCCGTGTATAATGTTTTGTTGCGGCTATTAGCCGGCTCGAGCCTGCGAGCTTACGCGTGTTATATGATTAATTCGCGATAAGCAGGCAATTTTTATTATGTTTCCCGTTTTCCCAGTTCGCGGAGGAAGCCTAGAAGTCGAAACGGCTCGATTCGCTCTCGAGGCCCGCTATATCGGCTTTTCCCTTCGCGAGATAAGACAAGGTGCGCGCTCGAGTCAGTTGAATATATTTTTACGCGTGAGATCCTCGCGAAGTTCGTTACGTCTACCGAGGCAGGCCGGTGCGCGTTAGTAGTCCCGACTTCGCCCGGTCATTAATCTTGCCATTTCTCGTCTCCTCGCACCTGCTCGAATCGAAGTTGAAGCGACCGCGCCTTTCGCCGTAACGCGTAATCTCATCCGATCTATCGGTCGAAGTAAAATTAAAAAAAATCTATTAATCCAAGCGGTGACAGCGTTATCGCGTCCTCCGACTTTTCCTTCCTACGTATCGTTACTCGACTCCCATGCGGTCTTTCTCATCCCCCCTGACACCCACCCACGCCGATACGTACCGCTGCTGACTCGAGCGAATTTTCTGCCGCGCTTGCGTTATGCAAATTGCCGACTCGAGATTCCGCGACTTTCATACGGCTTATACTCGCGGCCGGTGCGCCTATACACCTCGAGCGTGTGCCGGATATGACATCACGCACGGAGACCCGAACCTCGAATTCGCGATTAAAGCAAACTGTCGTTCGATAAGAGTTTGTCCAAAATGCCGTACCAATTTTTTGACCAGCCGATTTATTTTAGCCTTCTCATTACATTTTCTTAAATATAATTTCTTAACAGCCTCTCATAAGTTACTATTCTATCACATTACATTACTTCCTTTGGTAACAAATTGTGAATTTAAACCTAGTTCTTTTCTCATGTTAACAGTTTGTGTCTGTCTCCCTCTTTCATTACCTACATCGAGCTCTAATATTGTAACGCGAATCGATCGCGCGAAATTCGTTACGTTACAATCGTTACGCGATACTCGCAGGATTATCGAATATATTATAATATCTCGTAAGGGTATCGCACTGTATGTCGGTGATGTCGCAGACGTTCGAGCACTCGATCTATTATTTGATCATTTCTCGCGGTCGATCAGCTTATCTTTCTAATGTGGAAATTAAATACCTTTCGTGTATTATAAATTCCATCGTTAATAATAGCTCTCGAAACGATCGGAGATAAGATCCCGATAAGAGAAATTGACACGTGTAGGACTCGCGAGAACCCGGCGGTTCCGCAGCAAACTCGTACGCTGCACGGCGAACAATTTCGCTAGGTACCCTATTGCCGAAATTTTTCATAAAAATTCTAATCGTAATTAGATACCGTTATTCGGCCATTAAAATAGAATTATTATGTATATCTCGACGCTGGCTCTTATTTCACAAGTTTTGACCTCGGCGAGATATTCTCCTCTCTACTTCATGACTAGATAATTCGTACGAAAAAACAGATAAAGGCAAGTATTTCACGAAGATCATAAATCCTAGGAATAACCCTATTATCTCGTTCTATCTGATAACCGTCGAGTCCGCGAACGCGAAAGAAAAATATAATTTGTAGTACACAAATCTCCACCCGAACGTTATAAACTATTTCATTCCGAAAACGAAATACGCTATTTCGGCGTATCGTAGAAACGATTACGTATTCATCGCGGGTCACGAAGAGCCGCGTTACGTCACCGGCCGCCGTAATTCGCTCTTTACTTCTATCTCTCGAGGGCTTACATCCGAGCTGGTTTTTTCTAGCTTTCGCCAGATATTATTATAGCGACTTTACACCTGGCAATTAGCCTCGCGCGAAGTTTGTACGGGCGCACGCACGAACGAGCATGCTTAGCGTATCGACGAATGTTTAAAAAAAAAAAGTGGAAAGTCGAATTAGTGGCATCGAATTTCTTCGATAAATGCGTGTACACAAACTCGATCTCGCCTGGTATGTGCACAAGTGAACTAGACTGGCTTTTTACGCCGGCGACTTTTCACGCCACGGTAAGCCCGACGACCCCGAGCCGTTATCGAGCCGTGATAAGCCGACGAGCGTGTAAAATGCAATCCCCTTTCGCATCCGAGCCACCGCGATCTCGCGCCGAAATCAACGACTACGAGAGTCCATAAGCGCGATCTATCCCTACGGTGTTGTACGCGCCGCGATGCACGCGACAAGAGACCGCTAATAGTCGCTTTGTAACCGGTTTTGTTTTCGCTCGTCCCGCTCGGCGACAAAACCGATTTATTAAGACCAAAGAGAGAAAAATTCTGCTTCTTACCAGGGAACCAGATTACAGCAAAGGCATTTTCCAAAGCATCGGCTTTAAGGAATTTCACAACTGGCTGATATTACCGGAAGAGGAGAGAAACAGCGAGGAGGTACATTTTAAAATATACGATCTGCGAGAATTTTATGAATATTAATCGAATTTCTCTTTTTTCTCTCTCTCTCAGGGCCAGAAGTTATTACGTGAGAAAATAGAGGAGCTGAAACTCGCCACTCGGCAGTACGCGAGGAGACAGGAGCGATGGATCAGAAATCGATTCATTCGTCGTAGCGATCGACAGGTGATCAAACTTCATTACGCCCGAGCACGCGTATCGCGTTCCCGTTCTAACAAATGTTTCGCACCGACAGGTACCCGCGGTGTATAGTTTGGATTGTACGGACGTTGAACAATGGAAGACCAATGTTTACGATAAGGCTGTCGCGATAGTATCGGCTTTTTTGCGCGGGGAAACCCCCGAGCAAAAATCCGAGAACGAGAATGTCGTAAATAGAAAAACGACCGATAGTAGCAACGAAGAGATTCACTACTGCGAGGTAAATAATCAAACGATATTATCGTGAATTGCAAATGATCTTGAAATTAAAAAATACCACTTTGTTTGCTCTTTAGGTATGCAACAGGACGGTAGTTGGAAGTTTCCAGTGGAATATTCATCTGAAGGGGTCCAAACACGCCAAAGTGCTGAAAAAATTGAAACGTTTAAAAAACAAAGAAGCGGAACAAACGCAATGTGAAAATGTACAATAGAGATGAATCTATTGATAGTTGATGTTAAATGCCAAATATTTTTTTATCTTATTTTTAATATAAAACTGTAAATAAAGTTATATTTAAGAAAGAAATTAGACTGAAAATAAAGAATATATTTTTTTGCTAAATAATGAGTCATATTTTTGGGGGCGGGCAATGTCGATAACACCTTTTCTTAACTGTTCGATCGTTGGTATAGCAATTCTCTATCGTTACTGTCTGCTAAACAATACCCTACCTCTACCAAGCCTATACCTTATTGAACGATTAAGTAGGAAATCTGCTTGTACAACATACGGTAAAAAAACTCAACCGGTAAAATGAGAATATTGATAGTAATTTAAGAAATTAATAGTTTATTTACTAATTTTTTAATTTTATAAGCAGTAATAATAATTAGTATACTCGAAAATTTATTTAACAAAATGCAGATGAGATCCAAGTAGTTCATACTCGTGCTCAGAGATGGAGTTTCCGTCTCACGTCGAGCGACCGGCTCTTCTTGACGACGATCGATAGCTTACCACAAAATAAGATCCACTCATGACTAATCTCCATTGTTAGCTATTATCAAACGCGGGAATAATAATTACCGAGCAATAAAAATCAACACGATTCGTAATACTTGGCCACGCAATCGAATGGATCGACGGTCCAGTTCTTCGTAAAAATGTATGGGTTGATTTCTATTTACAGAGACTTACATCAGTCGCGTAAGAGAATGATATTAAACGGTCACGATTGTTGTTCTGTGCCACGGACGGACGATCTCGAACACAATCGAGTTGCCGACTTCACGTCGCTCGATATTTATAGAAAGTGATGACAACAGAGTCGTAAGCGGTCGTAAAAGTGTACGACAAAATCTCATTTAAAGATCAAACGCGTTAATTTACTTACGAACCTGACCTTACGTATTGAACAGCTGAAATATTGCGTTTCAACTCGCGAAAATACTTGCCGCAGTGACTATACGCTACCAATTTCCCGTTATGCATTTTCTGTTATTCTCGAGCAGAGAAAAAAACAAATTCAGTATCTGAAACACTCTCGTCAACCAGAGTGCGAACGGGTTCCGTCGAACGAACGAAATACTCCGCTGGTGCATTCAATCGACTTCCACTCTCGTCCCCTGAGCGTTTTACACACCTATATGCCGTAGCCGCGTGCAGCATCTGCATGTGAAATTTCGCGACGTGTCAATTAGATGGGAGACGACACAAACGCTCGGGCACCTCGCGTACTTCCGACACGTTGAATCCGCGCTCGCCCATTTCGCGACTTCGTATAAACTTCTATACCTGCCTCTAATTGTTGTTTACGCCGTTGCCAATGCAGTTCCGAAAAGTGCATACGAATTTACAAAGTGAAAAATTATCTAAAAGATGTATTTCGCGAAAATTTTCGTTGAAAATTATTGCTCCGCAAACTGGTTCACGAATTTATTCGCGACCATGTAATAACTCGATAACTCCCCGAGGAATGTTCGAAGCGATACAACAGCTCGATGCATTTAAAGCCCACCCCTTCCCACCCCTTCGTTCGGAGATTCAATCATGACTGACCATCCTTAATGGTCGCTCGCTGCACCGTCGGCGAGCAATATCGCGTCCCTCTAACACCACCGCCGCTCATTTCGAAGCGCTTTTCCCGCGGACAGACCAATTTACCCCCTGCCACGTGCTACATTCTGGGAAATGGCCAGGGTGAAAATTGTTTCATCAAATTTGCCAATTGTTCACTGTAATGACGTTATTACGGTTTTCCGTTATACGTTTCGGCGAAAGAACTTCCGTTTAATTAAAAACGGAAAGTCGATCGAAATCCATTTTCATTCAAGCTCGTTTTTATCGATTGGTATTTTCTAGTTAAGCGATGGAAAAACAAGCCCGATGCAACCTGTTCGCGGAAACTGGTTCTCATTGTGGCCGATTAGCCAGACGCCTGGCTCGACATTGGATCATTTCGTTATCTCATTAGCTCGGGACAGCGTTTCTCGGATTTCATCTAATTTTTTTT
>NCVS01000244.1:514380-534832 GCA_003055095.1 Goniozus legneri
CGCGCGAATTTACGAGGCGCACCTGTCGTAATTTACAAGTAAATTACCGTCCCGCGCAAGCCCCGCCGTAAGTTTAACGCTCACGGGATCTTACGCGCGCGCACGAGAGTCGAGAATGAAATATTTAAAAGGCACAACTCTCCGACCCGGGAGCGAGATTAAAAGCAATCCGGTCGGTGCGCTCGCGCGCCGTATTAATCAGCGTCGTTTTTGAGAACGGAGGAAGCGAGAGCACTCGTTGCGCTAATTAGTGTATTAATTGCCGAGCGTGAATTCCGATCGGGCCTTGATTCGTCGAACGCGCCGTTATTCTCACCGAAACGATGAATGGAATTTCTCGCGTACGCACAATAACGTTATATCATTGCCGAGAGAGGGGGAGGAGGGGGATGCGGACAGGGGGCATGGAACGACCATTAACATCGCTCGCACTCGTCGACGGCTCTGCACTGGTTTGGGGAGAGTGAAAGGGCTCGCACCCAGGATTTTCGCGGACCCTGACAAATTTCAATTATAACTTTAATTGCCTATCCGAGTGCCGATATTTTTTGTCGAAATTTCATTTTTCCCTGCCACGCCCGGCTGTCGGTGCTGTGAAATTCTAAAGGGACGCTATTGTCGATGGAAAACAAGCAACACCTTTCCGGCGAGAACGGTCAACGCGTTTCGGGGTTGCGGAGTCTCGCGCGGCTTCCCGGAACGTTTGGAATCGTCGCGTGTTCGATGCGAGAGAGCACGGTTTATAGTTAGTTCCGCGCCCGTAAAGGACGGCCTCGCAAACGACGCACAGACCGCCGGGGAGTTTCCAGCTCGCCGAATGGAACGAGGAAGTCGAGCCTTTACGACGCGAAGGGATATTACACGACATTTCGAAAATAGCGAACCCGACGCGCCTACGGTATCAAAAATTGCCGCGAGAGCTCTACATTCGCGGAATATCGAATTTCATTAGCCGAAGAGTCCGCTGGCGAGAAAGAAAAAATTTCGGTATCGATATCTCGTTTCGAAGGAGTGATATCGAATATTCTTCTTCTCTTTTTTTTCCAGATAATACGGGAGAAATACTACAGGGAGACGATGAAATTCGAAATATTCTCGGTAATCGAAAAAATATAAAGCGCAATATCTGGAGGGAATTAAAAGAGTTTGGGTATTCAAGTAATATGTTTTCGCATGCAAAGCGGATAATCTCCCGGCTCGCGATAATAGCTGCCGCGTCACGTAAATTTAATTAAAAAGAGCGTTTTATCATGCGAACTGGTGCAACAGGGCGTTCGTTTTCCCGGACGGGCGAGGAATCTTCCGGCGCGCACGCGATGCCCATCTCCGATATCCTCGATTTATATTTTCTCTCTCTCTCTCTATCTCTCTCTCTCTCTCTCTCTCTCTCTCTCGCTCCGCACAATACTCGATCCCGGGGCCAATGGCAATTACGCGATAAATTCCGCTGGCCGCATTTTTCGCTGGATATTCGTCCTCCGTGTCCGGTAATGACGCGTCTATGGACGTCGGTTTATCGACTCGACCTTCGTTTCGCGAATAAGACCCGTCCATGCGGAGAAAGTTTGATCGCGGCCGGAACGAGATAGGAGAATCGAGAAGGGGAGATATACCCGCTGCCCTTTTATCGATAAAGCCCCTCTCGAGGCGGGAACGTATCGGTTTACGATATTACTTCCGAGCGAAAGTTATTTCGAGTGCTCGTATCAGTAAAAATAGAAACAATTCGGCCGATGTCGAGGAAATGAAGAATCGCAATCTCGGATTTTTAAACCGATTATAAAAGAGCCAGTGCCGTACGAGTCGAGACTTTCGCAGCTGCTTTCGCGCGTTCCCAGAGAGAGAGAAGAAATTTATTTATAGCGGGGGTAGACTTTCGCAACGCACTCCTAAATTTTATTTTGGCTATTTCGGCGATATTTATCGCGGGGTCGGTGTCTGTCTGTTATATAATGTCTTGCGTACAATGTCAGGCTTGTTTTATGAACGTGACGTTGCGCGGGACCGCCAGAGACGCGCGGTCTTTAAATGCTTTCGCAGTATCGCGTTGCGTTTTGGTATCGAGTCGAGGGTTATAATTCTTCCTTATATATCGCTACTTTCTCAGGAATGAAATTTGCGTAACGCATCCACGTGTACTTCGTAACCAAATTGATCAAATGACATAATTCTCTTCAAATTTCAACAAAGTCGTATCTTTCTCCTCGATTAATATTATTATACGCTGAATATTTTCATTATCCTCCCGCTCGGAATGTAAAATTATCTTTGAGTTATATCCCGAATAGATTTTAGCAAAATCTCTAATCGGAGTCTGTTTATTATCGTGGCAAATTAAACAGAGTCTAACTTATACCTACAGTGAATTTCTGCATGACGTAGAATGCCTGGCGCCCAGAGCTTACAACTTTGTTCGCGCTCGTGTGCTCGTCTCGTTTCTCTTTCCCGCGATTTGCGTCGTCTGGATGGCTTAACTCGTCCGAGTTCTTCGACTCGTCTCGTGTCGCCGCACTGGGACAGGAATAAATTTCTTCTTCCTCTTTCTTCGCCGCTTTTTGAGCCACTTTTTTCTCGTCATTTCACACTATCTATCCCCGAAGAATCCTCCGAATTTCGCCTTCTCTCGGCATCATTCCCGCCGATCCGCTCATTCCGGGAAAATGTTTTTTATTCCACGCTCTAGTTTCGACGAGAGAGCCAAAAAAGTTTCGAGAGGTCTTCTCGTACGTGTAGCGCGAGTGTCCGTTCCTGCGAAGAGCCGATAATTGGGAAATCGTGCAGTTCCATCGATCGTCAAATAAATTATTGTTTAGCTACGATAACGCTCGTAGGAGGAGGAGAGGAAAAAAAACAACATTGCCGTAATTGATGTCGTTGAAGGTTTATTGCGCGATCCGTTCGGACTCGGACGTACGGCTTCTCCTACAATTTTATGGCCAATAACAACGCCGTGGAATTAACGACGAATCGCTCGTCCCGGGGCCGGATAAGCGATCGAATTTCGCGCGACGAATCTCATCGCTTCAATCTCGCGCTCTCGAAAAATCAGCTTATATTAATAAACCACATACTTGATGACAACTCGTTAACGCGAGTTCATAAACCGCGCGCCCGCCACCGCCGTCACCGCGCGTATCACTTTGTCGAGAATTCGTAACGAGTTTTCTACGAGTTTCGATCAAACTTTACTTTGATTCCTACGAAAATTGTATAAACTGCGGGAATTAAAATTTCCATCGTACGGATATGGCAAAACAGAAATGGATGATGGAAGGGAGAGATAAAATACCGAGTGAGAACGAACGAGTGGAAAATCGCAAATAAAATCATATATCTCGGGGATATTAATTACTTCGAAATCGTAGGGAAAGAAGCCACCGCGTAATTAAGATTAGCGCGCGACTGCGACAGGCGTTAAAGCCCCATAAAAGTTGCGTCGAGAGTCTCGAAGTTCGCGTCGAGTGGTTCCCCTCGCTAACTACTGGTTATGCCGGCTTCTCCTCCGGGACGAGTCCTCCTCCCACCTCGAGTGCGCCTCAAAGGGGTGCACGTTGGCTTTCTTGGGAGATCGGTTTGGCTTCGTGGGCCCGCGTGGACGCGACGGAGGTTCATTAGCGGAGCCACTTGATTGGCCTCGGGCACCTAATTATTCTCGGTAACGCACACTTTGCCATCCACCGAACTGCACGGCAGTTCGTCAGCCTTTTTAATTTTCCCTAATAGCATCGAATGGCCGTACCCTCGTTAGTTGTCATTAACACCGCTATCGCTCCTCGTCTTCCACTCCTCGCTTCGATTTTATGAATCGACGAGTTATTATCGACGGCCCCGAGACGGCCCGAGAGAGTCGACGCACGTGCGCGGGCTTTGACCTCCTTCGCGATTTCGTTTTATATATAACGCCGTTTCTCATAATAAAGCGAAATCGAAAAATGTTATACGTTTATATATAGTCGCGAATACGGGGACACGAAGTTTCGAATACGGGGCGGAAATTTATTATGCCGCGCGAGTGCCTCGGCCGATCGTGCGGAATTATTTTACAAGTTCTCGAGATGGTCCTCCTCGATTCCCGCACGGCCCCGGTAATAAAACAAGAAGGAGGAGTGGGAGTTCCCGAGTCGAACGTGCCGTATTACACGACGGTCCGCATAAATGCATACATTACCGCGTATACCGTACCCGTTCGTCGAATCGTTTGTTCGATTATTACCGTCATCATCGTCTCCGCTTCTCGTCTCGATACTTCCATTTTTATCCGCATTCCCCGTATTTTATTTCGCGTCATGATTAATCGCGGCTTCAAATTTTCGTGCTATCGCGCTTGTTGCTCGGCGAGGCTGCTCTCGCAATTTGAAGCCGGCGCGATTTAACGGGACGTTAATTTCACGTCCTCCTATCCTCGAGATCGCGCGGCTCCTCCACCGCCATCGAGTTATCCGCCGTCTAAACGTTTTCGTCCCTCTCCCCTCTACTCCCCTCCTCGCGATATATCCCTTTCTTTGACCCCCCTCTCCACACCTGTCCCTCTTTTCCTTAATTAATGCGATCCCGCCTTCCGCCTCATCCGCTCCGCTTCCGACAAACACGAGGGTTACGGTGTTAATACAGCGAGGCCAATTACTTCGGCCGTATTACAAATGAATGAATAAAACGCGACTCGTACTAAAAATTTTATTACGCTTCTCTCTTCGCACGGTTCTTCGAGTTTCAAACTGGGAGGAATTTTTTTTTCTCGCCCAGGGAGTAGGTTGATAGGGAAAATTGCGCGGGCTGGGAGGGAAAGGAGTTTTTAATTCGATTAGTACGTTTCAGGCGCTCCCCGTCATCGCGAGGACATTTTCTAACAATAAAATAATTAGTTTCAGAGCGTTCCTGGTGTTCTTGGTCGCGCTCGCCGGGCGGCAAGTACGGGCGGACATCTTTGGCGACAAAAAAGGTTAGTGCCACGAGGTTCATTTTGCCGCTAATAGCACCGTCAGCCGAAAGGAGGCAGTAGTACTCCGCTTGGCCGCTCCGGGGATTTCAGGACATTCATCCGCTCCCTTTTCGCGCGTTCTTTTCACCGCAAATGCTCCGAGTGTCTTTCGCTACTTTTTTTTTTATCTCAAGTACGAAACTTTCTCACCGAGGGTATTTGCCTTTTCATTTGCAACTTTTTTTTTTCTCTGTACTCATTACCCAAAAACGGGAAATTCGAGATAACAAAAACTAATTTCGGCGCGAGGAGCGGAATAATTCCGTCCAGTTCAACAATTACGTCAATAAGATTTTCGGTAATCCATTACGCGTAACGCGACACTTTCGCATTCGCGGCACAGATGGCGTACGCGATTTCGAGTCGGGACAGATTTCAAGCTACTCCCGTCACGTTCCTCTCTAATCCGCTAGTCTTATAAGAATATTTCGACGATTCCTGAGGGAACTCCGGGATTTTTCATTCCACTCCAGGACGAACGAACCTCTTCGCTTTCCCAGTAGTAAAGCCAGGGTAGGATCGGACATCACGCCGAGTATTCGTATTCGCTCGCCGTTCGCCGTGGAATTATTCATGAATGAATATATACGAGAGGCCACCGCCGCAAACACTTTAATCGTCGATACGCGCCAATATTCGAGCAGGGCCGATATCAAACGAAGAATCCCCGTCGTGATTGCGATTTTCGTCGTTCGCGGAAAACTCGGCCAGCTCGGGCGATAAAAGCGCACAGATGCCGCGATATAGCGCGTCCTTAACGACGCGATAATCCGAACGCAATTTCGCTCGGCGCGCGGGGAAAAGTTAAAATTTTCATCACACCTAGGCGACCCGTTACGATTCCAACGGTCATAAGATCGCGCTAAAGAGGAGCCCGTGAGGACGTCGTCACGCCACATCGCTGGAAAGTTAATAAAGCAGCTCCTTTGAGGGCATTCTTTCTCGTTGAAAGTGTCGCGATCATCGACGTCCCCGCGTTCTACTCTCGCGTACGGATTTCCTCTGGCGGCGTAGACGTGAAAAAAATCTAATTTCCTCGACTGCCTTTCTCTCTCTTTCTCTCGCTTTCGTTCTTTTTCCCGCCTCAATTTCCATCTCTATCTTTTTATCTGAACAATTTTATCTCTCATTTTTTTCGGCGAGGAGGCTACTTATTAAACGCGGAACGATATCGAACTCCCTCTGGAGCACAGAGAAATGGCACTTTCGATTCTGCAAAGCGACGATATAATGACGCGATTGCGACCGAACCGCCCGAATGAAATCGCGATTTTCCGCTCCGACGTACGATGGAAAAGAGAAGGGAAAACGATAGATAAACGAACACGATCGACTTGGAATAATTTCCCGTCGGAACATTTCCCGCTGCGGTGGAAATAAGCGAGACCTGCTCAAGAGGACAGAGAGGAGTGAGTTTTTGAAAATTTATCATTCCGAAGGTTGGATAGGTGTCGATTTCTCGGAGCGCGAGTATCGTATCACGGTCTCGTAAGATGTGGCGTGAAACGCTAGTGAAAGAAAACTCAATTATCGGTGAAGATTTGGAACGTTTCGTCGGGAATGGTCAGAGGGGTGGGGTAGGGGCGCGAGATCGCACCTCAACTCTCGTGTTTTCCCTTATCGGGCGCGGCTTTCTCCAGCGTCGGCGCCACGACGAATAGCTCCCGCAGGATGCTCGATAAGACCTCTCATCTCTCCCCTGTCTCCTCCCACCGCCAATCTCATTTGTATCCCGACGTCTCTCGACTCGTCGTTCGCATTTTTGCGTCACTCATCGATGTTTAACCGTCTTCGTTCGACAATTATTTTTCATTTCCGCTCTCTTCCTGCGGATCGTCTGCAGTCTAGAAAATATTCGCCGTTTTTTCGTTCCGAGACGGATTTTTTGTCACATTTATTTTTACTAATTACGGAAAACCACACTTGGGTCGGTTAATTACATCGTCGATATTAGCAGCGAATCGATTCATAACTGGCGGATTGACGCAACGATATGGACGTTTGATATACGATCGTTTTGGTTCGACACGCAATCAAATTTTATCGTCGTCGATCGAACTATGCCAACCGCGATACCATCACGGGAATGAATTATTTTGAACGTAGCAACCCGCGTGTAACATTCCGAATCGTACAATTTATATGTATTATCCGAATTACTATTGAGTCGCTATTAACATGATTTTCATCGAGTTCTAATTATTATAGTTTAATGTAAATATGGTTTCATAGCATCGACAAATATCACATAATATTTCCCGCTACTGCGTTATAGCTAGCAAGGTAAATTATGATTTTCCGACATCGATAAAATCAATTATCGAGCGAAACAAGTTTGCATAAGAGATGTCCAATCATCTCTGATACACATTGCAATTTCGAAACGCTCTAACCATGAAACTTATACTCTGCGATCTGACATCTAAAGATTCTCCTCTGACCCGAAGAGCCTTGAGTGTTTTGCGAGTTTGATAAAAGGAAAACATTGAATTTAAAACTATAAAAAATAAAACCGCTTTTTGGTATAGCTGAAGCGTAAAACGCAAAACACTTTGTTTGAAAAACCAACAACGCTAGCGAATTTGAAAAATAAAATTGACGTTTTATTAGGTCGACGAGTCAAATAAAAAGGCAAACATTTAAACGTCTTACAGGAAAGATTCTAGTGTTGCCGCGACAGTGACGTTTCGCGCGTCCAATTATTCCGTAATAAAAGTTTTGATAAATGCCTTCTGGAGGCATTCCAATGCTTTCCGTAATTTCGTGCTCTGGCGGTTTTAATAGAGGACAACGCACACATGTTGGATATAATTAATACACGTATAGTCGCCGCCTCAGCGCAACGTTCTTAAAGAAAATTGTCGGCGGCGTAGGACCATAAATAAAACATTAAAAATATCGAACATATGTCCGCTACCGAGATCGCATAAATCTCGAAAATAATGTATCCCGGGGCTGTTCGCGATGAAAGTTACAGGGGCACTATGTTATGAAGTCATTCTCAAAATTCAAATTTATTATCTTTTTCGGCACACCGTGACCCGCAGCGTACCGGATGTGGGCGTCGGTTGAACGCGCGTATAACTCGGCTGTGTTTCGATTCGGCGTAATTCGTCGTGTGACTCATCGATATCGTTACCAATTAAGAGGCTTCTTCGTCTTCGCGAAAAAGTGTAAATAAGTTTCCTAGTTGTGCAAGATTGACGTCGCGACCATAATTATTTTCTGAATATTTCATCGTTATAAGCTCACAGCGTGTAATTTTCTCGATTCGATATTACGCAGTCAATTTGCTCGAGACGAGTACTTCATGGACGCGACGTATAGGTCGAGTTTGAAACAATGAACCTCTTGGTTGGTTAAATGGCTCGTACCAAATGGGTGATAGATCAAATGAAATCATTCACTGGGCTGCCCGAGATCCGTGACTAATCGCGTAAAAACGATCTCATCCGAAAGAAATTAGGTCTTCTCGTAGGAAATTACGATTTTATACTAAGAAACGTAACTTTTGCGATTTCGCGCGAAAAACGAATACAAGTTTTATTCAGCTGTTTTAACGACGTGGAATAAGAGTACAAGCAAAGATAAAACGCGAGGGAACGATCGTAGAAGAAAACTGAGCGAAAAAAACATTTTTTAACTAAATTATGCAGCATGCTCATACGTATGGTTTTAATGGTCGCGAGAGCGCAATAAGGCGGGTGCGAGAGATAGAGCCGAGAGGTGAATATGGCGAAGATGAAATGTAAAAAAATAGAGGAAAGAAGAGGGAGTCAGTATGAAATTGCGAGAACGTGATACAGTCGGTTTGTTGCTCCGAGGAGCGGACATATTGGGACCCAGGCGTGCTCGGAAAGTGTAAAATATCGCTTTCGCGTCCCTTTATCGCTTTTCTTACCGGCGGCGCTCTCTATCTTCGCTTCTTTTTCTTTCTAGGTTAACCCATCAACGGGATACATCCACTTGCATTTTTCTTCTCGTTTTTAGTCTCCCCCTCGTCGTTCGCGTATGCATGATACGACGACGCGGAAGCGATTTTTCAAAAATTCCTTTTCCCGAAAATCGAAATCCGGAATAAAGACTCGCTCGTATCGCGTCGAATCGGCAATCCGGCGTGGGCCACGGCCAGCTTTATCGAGAGGTATCCATCAAAGGTCGAAAACGAATGAGCGTACACACAGGTGGGAACTATACGAGTATCGGTATCAACCGGTGTCAATTGATGATCGCCAATAGATCGGAACCCTCCGTTGTGCCGGAAGTGTTTACTTCTCGCCCTTTTCGCGCGTCCGACCGAAATTGTATCGGTTCGCCGCACCGCTTCGATTTGCGGACGACGGATAGTTCGATTTTCGGGCGGACGGCTGGGTGGCCCGCACCCTCGCGCACGCACACACACACGCGCGCGCTCAACCGTGCGAGTTGGAATCGATGGGATAGAGATGGGGGCGAAATACGCCTTTTTGGACGAACAGACTCGTAAAACAAGCGCGTGTAGCGCGACGCGAATACATATGCGCGTCGAGAAATAAAACACGCGCTCGCATCGATGCTCGTTCGCGTCTCTCTATCTCTTCCACCTTTTTTTTTTTACTCATTTTTTCCGCTTGCACGTTTACTCCTCTGCTTTGTTTTTCTGGTTTATCCGAATATCTATGCCCATCCAAGCTTCCGTAGGCTTCTCTTTATCGCGGTTCTTTCGCGCCTCCGTTTCGGTTTTGTTCCTATCGTCTTTTATCGAGGCTCTATCTTGTTTAGCCGTTTCTACTCGGAAGTCGTCCAATTTCAAAGTCACTTTTTCTCAGCCTGTTTCGGTAGAGCGATCGAAACTTAGCGCATAATTTGGTTAAGTGGAAGTTCGCAAAATTGAAAGTATACGAGGAGTTTTCCATTTTTGTACACGCGCGGTGTTTTTCAAGTGAAAAGTTCTGGCGGCATCGTTAAACGCACCCTCTCGGTATGACATCGGCGGGACTCGTAACGTCTGGCGGATCGTATAAAATCGATGAAGTATACCGATTTCGGAAATTCACCCGGGCTGGGAGTTTAGCAACGAAATTCGCTCCGGGATACGGGGAAAGTTGGTTCGAATTTGCGAAGAGATTATCGCGAAGTCTTTACTCGCTATTGGTAGGTAAATGAGATTACGACTTACCTATTTGACACCCATCTCTCAAATACAAAAGTAGAGAGCGCTTCTACGAACTACCCGATAAATTTCGGCGCACGACCGATGAGCTGCGAAAGAGTTTTTACTGTCTCGGGCGTAGAAAGGAGGCGAGCAGCGGTACGAGCGAACAGAGTAAATAAAGTCGAATAAGAAGGATAACGCGAATACGAGACTCGAGAGGAGAGCAAAAGCGCGGATAACTTCCGGAGGGCGTATGAGCGACATTACGACTTGCCTTCGACGGTTAAAAAACATCTAGCGCCGTGAGGAACGAGAGGGAGGCCACTAGTCGTATGAGTTAACTTTATTAGAGTTTCTTGCGACTGTGCATCGGGTGCGGGGGAGAAAAAAAGAGAAAGAAAGAGCTCCGGGCGGGGAAACGAGAGGGAAAGAAGAAAGGACGAAATTAAGGGGTCGGAGATGAAAATCGAGGAAAAAAAGCGAGGCGAGTATGAGGGGAGAGAAAAAAACGGACGACAAAGACGGCGCAGCGTGGGGCGCAAAGAAGCGGATCCTTCTCGCCCGCGAATGAAGTTTTCCGCGATGAGAGGTGGCCTCGGTATAACGAATGGCCGTTACTCTTCACAAGAGACAAAAGTCTCGTAAACAAAACACCGTTTCTCCCTTTTTCTCGGTACGCGAGTTACACGACTCCGCGTAGTCACTCGAAATGCTCGCTCGTTTCGTCCAATCTCGCGTATTTTATCCTCGTACTTAGCTCTCTGCTTTGAGAGCTCGTATAATCGATTTAATCAGTTTTTCATATTAAACGCGACCGGCCGATTTCGTATGCTCTCGAGCTAGCGCGCACTCAGCTCGGTCACGTTGGCTCGTTCGCGTTGCTTTCATATTTAAAAGCCTCCGACCCAGCCCGACCTCTCCCGCGGCGATCTTCGGCCACACACGCTCATCCGGGCATCCGATTTTCGCCATCGGACGCTAACACGTAGCGCGCATAATCGATTCTGTTTCGATATTCGAATAATCCCATTTTTTTTCGAAATTATGGAAATTAATTTGTTTCGCCAGCGAGAAGCCGAAATCGAAATCGGCGTGATGCGAGCGTGTATCCAGAACTCGTAGAATATTCTCGAGGCGAGCCGGGGGCGGAGAGGGCTCCGCTTTTCATGAGATTTTTCAAGAAATAGGAGACGCGCGTTGCCTGCCGTACGTGGGATTGCACGTACTCTGCATCAGGTGTTCGGGAGAGCACGATCCTCGCGTGTCTAACCTTCTTGCTATCGGTTCTTTCTCTCTCTTTTTCCTTATCTTTTTATGGGTACATCTTCTCTTTTTACTCCCACCTAGCTGCCCTGGCCTATCTTCGATCGACCTTCTTGTCTTCTTGCGCTTTCATTTTTCCTCCTCGATGCGCTTTTATTGCATTTTCGAGGAAGAAATTGGATATCGAACGGCGAGCCAAAATTACGCGAATGCTTATAAGAGCGAGAAAAACGGTGTTGCGAATAACGTTGTAAGAGCGAGATACAAATTGTTCTTTTCGTCTGCACGATACGTCGAATTTCACGACGGGCGTTGCAAGTCGAGTCGAAAAATTTTAGTTCTTTACTGTTCAATTCTATCAGTTTTTAGTCGCGACTTTTTGAAGACACAACGACAGAATATTACAATTTTACAATTCTCTTTTTCTCAATTTTATCAAACCATCCTCTCTTTCGCGTCCACCCCAAGCTGTATGTTATGGAATCAAACGAGGCCGGCCATCGGTTCGCAGAGTTTATTTTACTCTCGCACGCCCTTCTCTCGCGGACCCCCGTCGATCGAGTGACGATTTCGCCGTCCCCTCGAGGGTATATCGTTTAAGAAACCTCTCCTGATACGAGTTCGTTCTCTACGAGTCGGTAAACTCTGGAAACCCGCGACTTTATTGGAACTCGAAATTATTTTCCCATCCTCGTGTTTCGACCGTGAAATTCACTCCGACTTTGTCGGTCTTCACCGTTCGATATAAAAGAAATGAATTTCCGCGAGAAGTGATATAATTTTTATTACACGGGCTGCTTAATTCCGGAACGATTCGGTTCGCGCGAGATACGACGTGAAAGGATTCCTTTTTATGTAGGCACGTGTGGTCCGCCTCCGAGGCAAGAAGAGCGCGACGTAGACGAGCGAGGTCTCGGATACGTTTTGGTCCATGCAAGAAAGTGAGAGAGAGAGAGAGAGAGAGAGAGAGAGAGAAAGAACAGCTACGTGTGTGCGTCCGTGTTCGTCTGCCTGCTCAGCACCATAAACTCGATCCCGAGCTTATCTCGGCCCTCAAGGTGGCCACCCGTCCGTTTTTATTCGACTCGGTTTTATTAGAGCGACGGCAGATGTCAGATCTCGCTACTTCCTGCTGCCCAGCCGCTCCGCGTTTCCTAACTTTTTGCCACAAATCGTAATAAGCGACGAAAAAATAACCCAATCGATCAAACCTCGTTGCCGAATTAACAATTTTCGAGGACTGGAGCTATCTCTGTCGTTACGCGTCGATAAATTCGACATCGAGAGACGTCGATGTATTTCCGATCGAACGGAAGGCCACCAGAAGACAAGCGCGACGATAAATCGTTTAATTAGCGCTCATGTCGAGGACGCGACCACCGATCGCAAATTTCGCACGAGCACGCAAGTACGGCCGCTCGCCGATTCGCGAAACAGGTTTGGCGGGAGTGCGAATAAAAATGCGAAAAGGAGAGAAAAAATGAAGAGGACGAGTTTCGGGTGGGGTTCCGAAACGAACCGAAACCGCGACGATAGAGGTGTTCGACTCGGTCGTAATTGTTTCGACACGCTGTCGCGAAACGAGTATATTACTTACTCGAGAATACCGAAATTTTTTTAAACTGTATAAACTATTTTCAAAATTTCTCATTAAAAGAAATACGAGAGGGAATTTGTTACCACGAGGGATCGATGAGAGCTCTTTGCGTGTTTGAATTCTATTCCTCTCTTTCTCTCTACTTTTTTGTCGTTCACATCTCTCGCGGAAGTAATCGAGCTTATTAAAACGTTCACGAGTCTGTATAAGTAGTCGTGCGTATTCGTCTGAGGCAACCGCGCGGGGATGGCTTTCCATTTTATACGAGCGCTCGGGCGTATATTCAAATCGAGCGCCTCGATTCCCTCTTGCATTAGCGAGTTCTTCGTGTATGTTTCACCTCGCGTCTCGCCTCACCTCTCACCCCGCCTACCTCCGCGCTTCCTGTCTCTTCGTTATATCGAGAGCTGCAATATCGGCGAGAAAGAGAGGAAATTCGCAACGGTGACGCAGAAATACGAGAAATTCTCCGCACAACTGTTTTCCGATATCGAATTTCACCGTGTCGCGCAATTATACTCGCGTTTAAATGTACGCGAGGTCTTTATTTATCTCTCTACCTGGGCTATCTATAGATCCCGTTCTTTTGATCATTTTCGTATACACCGCGAGTGGGAAAATTCGATTCTGGTATTCCTCGACACGTACGAGTGGAAAATCAACTTCGCGACTCGTAAGAGGGAAAGAGAGCGAGATGAACAACAGCAAATACAGTGCCCACACGAGAGACGCAAGCGTTATGCGGCGTATGGCCGTTAGACCGGCTTTCGCCGAAGAAGACGAAGTTTCTGTTTGTTCGAGGAATCGCACAAAACGGCCCGTCTCGCTGTATTCTCATCGAGTTCTCGCTCGGTATTTTTTTCTTCTCGTTCTCTCGTTCCATTCTCATTTCTTCTTCTCTCTCTCTCTCTCTCTCTCTCTCTCTCTCTCTCTCTCTCTCGGTTAAAATCGCCCACGGTAAATACGAACCCGAGGTAAAACTCCGCCGTTACTTCACAGCTACTTCGGTATTCGGTACGTGTCGTTAATAATTTTCGCTATGATAGCCAATACCGTTGAATAACGTCTTTCTCGCCAAAATCTCCTGCATATTTCCGATTCGACTCTCGCGTCGTAATTGGGATTCTTCCTTTTTTACCGCTCACTTAGGATAATTGGATCTCGATAAATTATGTAACCGTTTAAATTACGAACGAGACGTGCCGATAGCGTGGCAAATTCAGAGTGCGAGTAACAAGGTCCGAATAAATTTTAAGAAAGCTTGTAAAGTATGGAGGGAACGATTGAAACGCGCTGCCCGAGAATGTCGTTAATTCCGTTATAAATATTAGAAGTGAGTAAACGGTTGCATCGTGATGTATCGTTTACATGCGCCCTGTTTGTGACGCGACAAAACGGTGAACGATCTCTCATCCCAAAGCTGCTTTAATTAACGCGCTCGCGCTCGGCTTAATTGATGACCCGCTGACAGCCAACGAGACCGCTGAATAATTTCACACTCTCGCTCCGGTCTCCTCAAAGGTGAGTTTCATGGAAGCACCAAAACGTAATTGAGAAAGAGCTATCATTCGTAATTCTAGCGAATTCGACGAGAGTACAATCCAATAATTTATACACGCGTAACACGGCCACTTTATCACGAAAATATTCCCGTTGCCAATCGGTATTCGACGATTTTCCATCGTTTCAATTTCGCAATGCGAACTGGAGTTCAAAATTTGAAATCGAACGATTTTATTTTAATTTTTAATTCGGGAAACTATCTCTGTTGCAACACGAACATAGTTTGGTGAAATAATTTGGTAATTACAATCGAACAAAGCAATATTCCTCTTCGGCTCGCACGGCCAATTAAAACGACCCTCTGGTTACTCCACAGCGCTGAAAATGCCCTCGCGTATCGTCCGCTGGCCGGTCGCAATTTCCTCTTCTCGTCCCCGACTTGGCGTTCTTCCAAATGAAACTGAAATTAAAAAAGGCAAACTATTCTCTCGTACGAAGTATTATTCCCGTGTCAGCGGATGCGCTTTTCCCGCGATATACCAGCGAGATCCGGAGAGATCGCGTAGCGCGCGTGACCTCGGATAACGAACAGGTGCCGAGAGGCAAATTGATCGAATTATCGGCGGTTCGATCGAACCAGCCGTATTTTCTCTTCTGTACTCGACGTACATACCGCGAAGGAAGAAATTAGTTACCCAATTCCTGAAAATCGATCATCCGAGTTTACGGAGCGAGTATCGGGTCTCGAAGAAAGCGAGATATTTCACCGAGAGAGCCGAAATGCAGAGGGTACGCTGGAATTCCTACGGTGGTACGAATCGCGAATTTTATTTATCGATGCCGGACGTTCTGTAAAATCCTGCGGGTGTAATCGATTCCCTTGATTCTCTCATCCGAAGAAGGGAAGTTTCGCGTGCTCGGGGCGTCTCATTGTTTGCGAAACTCCGTACGAGGCAGCCGGGTGGTCCGGCCGTACAACGCGAGATCGAATCGTTCGCTTTACTTTTTCTCATTCGTCTCGCTATTCTATGAAAATTTATTTCAATTATCTCGTCCATTTTTGTATCTGGGTATCGATGAACGCGGAACGCGCTCGAGGGGCACGTAATTTAATTACAATTTAAATTTCGGTAAGTTGAGTTCGGAGATAAAATTGAGATGAGCGCGATGAAGAAATATAATTTCCGCGAGTATAACTCGGCCGCTTAAATTTCGCCGGTGTTACGGCTCGCTTCGAACCGTATCTCAGTTGTTACCCACCATCCTCCAGCTCCGGTGAAGGGAAACTTCAAAATACAAGCTTCCGCCCGATATTGCTGGAAACTTTCTCGAGATTGAATACGTTATATAAAGTTTTATTGTTTGAATTCGTATTATACCAATGATAAGATTACGCGCTAGGTTTCTCATCGACGTTATATATACGTCAAACTCGGTGAAACAAAGCTCTCCCGCATTCCGCGGATATTGCCGTCATCGACGTATTACGCAAATACCGTGAAAAGTTTAAATCGATGAGTTCGTAAATTGAAACGGGAAGAGTACGAGAGAGCGAGATCGAGAGAGAAAGAGAGAGAGACGAGAGCAGGATTTTCACGTGCGAAAAAGGATGGATTCGAGCTTTTCAACGATCGGGCGCCCTACATATCCGAGCTCTCTCGCTATTTGCCGTTGCGCTGCCGCGAGAGCATTATAACGCGAGAGGAATAAAAGGAAAAATCAAACACTGAGAACATCGGATTTCGAAAAATCCCCTTTCCTTCCAACTTGACGCGATTCCGCGATAACGGCAAGGGCGCGATATCGTCGAGCTTATATTTGTTTGCGCGCGCGCGTGTCGAAAATACGATTGCGGTCGATTCGATTTCACGGGCAATGCTTTCCCACGAGCGGTGTGCCGACGATCCGTCAAAAAGGATCGACGTTATCCGATCGGTTCCGCGGTAACTGGCGAGCCAATACCGACCGGTGTACGTTCTCCTCTCGCGGTCCCGCGCCGAATGACGAATGCGTCTTTTATCGGGGGCCCATTTGTCAGAGGCCCCACATCCTTCGAGAAATAAAGACGAGCGAGGAGCGGAAGAGAGAAGGATCGGAAACTAGTTGAGAATCTTTTTCGCCCTTCCCGCCCCTCCCGGCCACCCCCGACAACTCCCGGGGATTACCGAGAAGGTTTGAATACGAATTTTCCCCGCGGCTGCAGGTCGCCGCGGAACATTCGTGAGATATTACGGCCTCCCCATCAACCCCTACCACCATTCGCGTCTCCTTTGTCAGAGGACTGTATTTTTTTTCTCTCACCTCAAGGCAGCTCGAGTCAAAATTTTATACTCGATCGTTTGCTAGGCGAAAAATTCAATCAAACACCAGGAAAACTGATTTTTCACTCAAAAAATTAAAAATCGTTTGCAGTTGTTCGTAGTGAATTTATTTTATTTATACTACGATGATTTTTACGAGAAAAAGAATTTTTTTTCGCCAGCACTCGACTTTAAAATTGTTATGCTAATCAATAGAAGAGGGTTTGTAGTTGATTATAGTGAACATATTTTTGTTTGTAGTAGTAAAACCCCACATTAGGACAAAAACCCGATTAGATGTTTTGACGTGAGAGGGAGAGAATAAAATAAAAGTTCTTCTATATCAATCGACCACCCGCGCTGTCCTACTTATCTCCTACTCGACTTTTCCCCGCCACTCCGGTTCGCGTTCACACGTCACTCTCGACGGCACTTCGAGTGCGTCGAAAAACGACGCGAGAGTGTTTGTATGTTTGCTCGGGCCGGGAGGAGAAGTTTTCGCAGGGTGCGTGACACGCAGGGGCTCGAGGGGTTCTCGTCTCAAAGTACGCACCGAATACGGCGGATTTACCCAGCCGGCGTAAAAACCGAACGGCCCAGAGTGCGATGTTTATAGGTAACGATGAGCGACGTCGGTAAGTGGCGAGGATGAAAAAAGCTAACCGAGGAACTCGCGCAGGACCCTCCCGAATTCCCATTACGAGTGCCGAATGGCGAATATGCAACGGAACTCGGCGGGAGAATATTCGCGCTAATATTTAATCGCGGGACCTTCTGGAGTATCCTCCGGCTGTATCCTCGCCGGATCCGCAGCCGGTCCACTTAGCTATACATATGTATACAGTATATGTATACGTACGTATATAGGTGTGCGCGTCCGACATGCAAATTCCCGATGTAGCCATTTACACACGTACAGACTCCCCGTGTAAACTCGATCGTCCAGGCACCATCACGCCCTCGGCCGGCTCCCCCACGACTCGCTATTGCATAATCTATCTAATTTACCGGAAGGACACGTGCCGCCAAATAATTCATACGCTCGAATAATTCAGACGGAGACGTCGTCGCGGCTTCTTTCGCCTTTCCGATTCCTGGAGTCGAAAAATTCGATCGGCTTTTTGTCCGAATTTCAACGCTCTTTCTCTTTGTATTTTAAACCTTCTCAATTATAAAAACTTGTAGAAATTTCAAGAGGAATCTTTCACCGAACTCGCGGTGAATAAGGAAAGACCGCTTTATCCGTTTCCGCCCGAGGACAATGTTTTCTGGAAATATTCGTATCAGAACCGGAAGAGCGGTCTCCAAGCTCCGATTTTCGACCTCCAAGTTGGGCGGGGCTGATATAGCTGTCGTTCCGAAACGATAAACATCGAGATAGCTCTTACGAGCTTTTTCTCTGCCCCTCGAAAATCGCACCGAAGGGGTACGTTCTCCGACAGTTGCCACGAGTTCTCGAGCTCTCAACCGAATGCAACTATCGCGCGAGTCCGGCTATCCGCGAATCTCATTCTCTCACGGTACGTAATTAAAGCGCGGTCCCCGGCGTGGCGACGGCGAATTGCCAACGTATTCCTTCGCACGATAGCCTCCTGCTCGTTCTCGACTTCCCTGTTTTTCCTCTTTTCTCTTGCCGCTCCTATGGCGCTATTTTTATCTCGACAGCGAGTCGGACGACCGCGCTACCGATAAAGCGTAAAAATAGACCCGACGAAATTTAAGATAAATAGATATACGTAAAAATTGAATCGCCGGAACTCTCTCGTTATTTTTACGATGTTGCTTCGAAACCAAATTTTCACTTCCTTTTTTTAACAGCCAAACCTTTGACGTTTTTCACATATTCGCTTCCGTGAACAAGCGCTCCTCGATGCAATTTTCGTCCTACTATCCCGGTCAACGCTCTTTTACTCGTGCATTTGTTAAATATTAATAAATTGTACGGTGCGTGCGAATGTACGTTTTCAACTTTAATTCGTCGAAATCGCAATACATACATCTCTTTCCACATCGTTTATCGCTTTTTTTCCACCGCCAAATCTCTACCGTAGCCACATTTTATTATAACATCGATATTGCGAAGATGTATATTTTTGGATATTTTTGATCTCGTTATTGCGATCGTTACAAAAATAATTCAATAAAATCTTTTCGAAATAGCGTTCGCTTATGTAGATGCGCCAATATGAAAATAAAACAAGGTAATAATGGATTTCGACGTCGCGCTATCGATTTCCGCAAGGTAACATTTTGGAGAAGAGGTATCGACGTTGCAGCTGCTATTTCGTTGAATAATTTAGACCGCAACGTCTTGCAAATACACCGGGGATATTCTCAGGAATCTCGGTGTATCGAATATAATTCTACAAATTTTTTCGTTAAACTTCAGTCTTCTATAAAAGGATGCTCAAGAAATTATATTTTTCGCTCTAATGGAATAACTAAATTCTATTTGCGTACCGATTCGATACTCCCGACGACTCGGTGATAAACTCTATCGATTAGTTTCCTACGCTATTCGCGTTGTTCGGTCTCCCGTCTCGTACTCGTAAAATGATACATTATCCGTATCCCGTTTCGCGATCTCGACTCTCCCGCTTCGCAGACTCGAGAAATTCACACGGGGGTCGTGAGGAAAATGTCGACGATTCCGTTTCGCTCGCTCGGATCCTTTTGAAACAGCGCCTAACAAGCTGCCATCATGATTCGTATGCAAATAGAGAGAAATTTTTCTCCTTTTTTTTCACCTCCTAACCTTATCATGTCACACCTCGACGAATAAACCTCAGCTCCTGCGATTTTTCACGCGGCCATCCCCGTAATACGTCGATTCCACAATAAAACGTAACTACTCGTTCGCGTTTTTGAGGGGGCCCTGAAAAATTTAAGACTACTCAAACCGATCGTAAAATGCGAGAATAGGTTGTCATTCCTTCGCGATCGTCGCGCTACGATTGAACTAGGAAAACAATTATCGAGAGCGCGGACGGAGTGGATTTTATCGCGCATCGCTTTACGGCGCCTGGAGTTTCGTGTCTCGCGAGTCGTTCTCCAAATGGAGCTTCAATTTTCCACGAAATTGGCATCGCGAATCCATTGTCGCGGACGGCCGATTCCGAGACGGAAGAAGGACGAGGAGAGGGGATGGGAGGAAGTTAGAACTGTCGAATGAGTTTGCGTGACTCCGCTCGACTCGACTCGCTCGGGGTGCGAGGAATAATCCTTTTGGCTCGCGTACGCGTCCCCGATCCCGCGAGTGAGAGAGATAGGGAGGGAGAGATCGTTCGAGCGAGCGGATATTTCCATCCCTCGGCGTCAGTCACGTCACCGCGTCGCAGTGACCTATCCTCGCCGGAAACTTCGAGAAAGCAGTTCCGTAAACAGACTTGCACGAATACTCCGGTTTATTTGTACGCAAAATACGACGTAGAAAAAATAACGATGAATTTCCCGAGGCGACATATCCCGTCGATAAATCCGACTCTATTATTTTCTCGACGAGTACAAATATACAAAGAGACGGAATCGAATGGTTTATGGTGGTTGTATACGTTCGTACAGAAGCTCGTCGACGCGGAGTCACGTCTGCCGTCGAATGGGATGACCCACTGGAGCGTTCGACGAAACGTCGAGCGACTGAAACGTGTCCCGGTTAGCCGATATCGATCGCGCACCTC
>NCVS01000244.1:534868-549197 GCA_003055095.1 Goniozus legneri
CCCGGTTAATCCGAGATTCGGTTGCCGGTATATAAATTTTCTCGCGAGACTCCAGACTCGGTTTTCCCGGGGAATACGCGATTGTTCCCGCGAAACGGGACGATTCCCGAGCAAACGTTGATTCGACGAATTTCGACGCGAGAGCTCGAAAGGGGCCCGTGCATAATTCCGGCGATCCTCGCGACGCGCCGCGAGAGCGTCTCGTGTGCTCTAACCCAGACTGATCCTCCTTTACAATGCGCGGAAACGACGTCGACTGCTCGCACCACGAGGGAAATTTCTATCCGGTTCGCGACCCGCGGATATCCCAACGCACAACTTCCTTCGTCTTTCATACCGCGAATGTCGAACCGAGAAATTCCTAACAAGACGATTTTTCTCATCCGGGCTCGTATATACGCGTTTATATATCACGCGAAGGTAAATGAGCAAGCGAACTGGGAATTGGAGAATTAGAGGAACGCGGCAGATCCGCGAGCTAACAATCGAGAAACCCTACACCGACACTTTACGATCGTGTTACGTTGAACAGAATGGCTGGTGTTCCATTCGGCCGAACAATAAAGATTAGTTTTTTATAAGGAAAATTGTTAGTAGCTATTTTGGACTAAGTAGTAACTAATGTTTCGTGCCATGAATCGCTAAATTCTTCCCTCCGAGGAGGTACGAGATTCTTCCTTGTAAGAAAATTCGCTCTTATGCTAATTTAAAATTTTCGATCTCGTTGTTTTTCCACGGTATACATATACCGCGACGTATCTCGGGGCTCTCGAGACACGGATCAGCTCGTCATTCAGCGGCGCTCTCGCGCGGGCACCTCCGGGCGACTCTCGTATTTACACAAGCCTTATCATTCAGACCCCTCAGCGGGAGCGCGCGAGTTTCACGAGAGAACGAGCTACCCAAGAAAAACACGCGACTGTTGCGAAATTAACGTGCGGCCGAGCTCGCAACGTCACGTACGACGTCTCAGCCGGCGAATCGATACTCTTCGAGGCACCGAAAATTCATTGTTTTCGTCTTTCTCGCGATTCGCCGAAGCGGGGAAGAGAGAAACTTCCGCCAACTCTTCCGACATCTCGTTTCTCATTTCTCGAACGACTGAATCGCGAAATTAAAGGAGAATACGAGTTCCCTTCCCGGGGGCGGATTTTTCGGGATCGAGCTCGAGCCGAGGTTAGCCTAATCAATCCGATCGCGCGACACGATACGCCTGTGTGTACGGGAAAGTTTGGACTCGCGATTGTTACAACGTGTAACAGGAGGATCCAATTAAAACGACGTCGCACCGGGGGGACGTCGAACGTCGAACGCGGAAGTTGGCAACTGTTTCGCGCGAGCGCCGAGAGTCGTGGAATCGTTCGCGAGTCCGGCGCTTGTTTGCCCGGTTGCATAGTCAGATGAGTTGGATTATGTATCGCACGAAGCAACTTCCCTACCTCGGTTGTGTTTATTACGCGGCGCATCCAACCGGGCTGTGCCAACATTTGGATTGAACGCGACAGTTTCTTCGATACTAACGATTCCACTGTGCACGCGATACCCTCAATTAACGCGAACTTACCCAACGGTGGACTCCGAGCGAGTGAATCGTACTAAGCAATGAGTTAATGCCGGGTTAATTCGGTAGAACAAAATATTTGTACACCGTGAATCAAATTAAAAAAAGCAGATCAATTGGATCTAGGAATTGATCAAATTTTTTTCCACAGTGTACGCAATATCCTAAATTAATTTGAATCGTATTAAGCAACGAACTAGTTCCGGGTTAATATAGTATACCGAGTAAAATATTTGTACAACGTAAATACAACTTAAAAAACTAAATAAATTGGGGTTAAAAGTTGATCAAATTTTTCGACTCGAGAAAATTTGAGTACGTTAATCGCGAAGAAAGGTGTTGTCACAGAAGGATTCGATTGATATTCGAAAAGGTTATCAGGAGGTTATAATTACGACGCTATCTCCGCGTGGCATTAAAACTTTCTCGTAACACTTCGTCCGTCCAGAGTGACGAGACCAAAATGGATAGCGTGACACTCGTTTTGACGTCTAATGTAACGGTTTAACCTCATTTTCGGGTTGTACACATACCATATAATCTATATACACGGTATGATCATCTATTCGCGGACGACAGGGCGCTCGTGTGCGCGCGATTTAACGCGCTTCGAATTTCCATCCGACGAAACACGCGCGTCAGATTCAATAACAACCCCCACCTCCGACTACAGCGGTTAATTATTTAAAGGGGTGCGCTGGGTGCCGGAGACACGAAATTTACTAATTTCGTCGTGACGTTCGGTGATCGCGAGGACGGAACACGGGGACCGAATGAATTCCGCGCGTCAAACGTCGACGCGCCGTTATGCGCGGGTTCGCGACGATAATTTTTCACAAATAATTCACTCGACTGGTTTCGAACAGTAAAAAAATGTCAATCTCGACTATTTAATGAAAAAGTATTATTTTGCACTAAGAAAAGAATTTTTTTATCAACGGTGAAATTTTTATACATATTTCGTTGTTAGAATTCAAATGTAGATGATACAAGAATTTTTGTTCATTGTCAAACGAACGGGAAACAGAAAGATTCGAGAAATGCTCACGAGGAGCGACATAATAAAAATATTCGAGGAACAAAGAGAAAGGTGAAAAGAGCTCGAAGTCGAGGGTGTCGTTCAGTTATTCAAGTTCTCCGACGGCAGCTTCGAACGGCGGGGAATTAATTGCAAAACATGTCGAAATTACGCGCTAACGGTCGACGAGAGTGTGAATATGGAAGCACGGGGAGGTAGGGTAGGATGAAAAGGAACATTGGATGGGGGAGAGGCTCTGTTGACGATTTATTACGTTCCTGGCGCGTAGGCAACTCACAGTGGCGACCGCGGCAGAAGTGCGAGAGAGTTTATTAAATATTTCATCCGGAGCGGTAGGAGGCGAGCGGAAAAGCGCCGTGCACGGAGGAAGGAAAAGGCGAAATACGTTGAGCGCGAAAAGCAGAGAAAAAGGACGAAATGCCTCTCGGCGTGTGCCTGCGCGCGCGCGCGCGCGTGTGTGTGTGTGTGTGTGTGTGTGTGTACACACGGGGAACCGAATTCGCGAAGCGTGATACCTTTTACGGTTTCTTCGGCACCTGCCGAGTAAAAGACACAAACGAAAATTTATGTCGAGAGTTTGAGTTTTGCGCGCTCGTGATTTTCGTCACTTCGCGTCACAAAGACGTG
The DNA here is from genome assembly GCA_003055095.1 of Goniozus legneri. Taxonomy (NCBI): domain Eukaryota; kingdom Metazoa; phylum Arthropoda; class Insecta; order Hymenoptera; family Bethylidae; genus Goniozus; species Goniozus legneri. The sequence goes on from NCVS01000244.1 coordinate 538,096, forward strand.
CGATGCGTCTCGAGCCAAAGTCGGTTTACCCGACCGCGTTAGAGTCGTGTGACGTCCCGCGAGCCAATACGGTTAATTAAAACTTCGCTCTCCGAGGATACTAATAAAACGTTGAAACATTCGACTAACGTCGCGAATGTTACTCAACGTCGTGCGAAAAAATAGTCGCTTGTTAAGTCACCAAGAATAAGGATTTTTTTTTCGTACCGACGATACTGTGTGACTAATGAAAAATTTAAAAAAAATGTGGCCCTCGAGGGGAGTCGGTATGTTATTAGCCTGAAACTGGATCGCGCACATAGAGAGGGCCTTTAAATTAAACAGGGATTGCAGTAAATGTTGCACGCGTCGTATCGCACTGATTTCAACGGTCCATGATAATACTCAAATCCTAGTCAGACAAATGTTAATCACGGAAGAATTACCGAGCAGCCGCATAAATGTGGATTATGTTCTTCTTCCTGCACAAAGGGGTGAATATATTATCTCTCTGGAATCTTTCCGAGTTTTCGGTTTATAAAAATGGGAAATGCGATAAAATTTAAAATTACGCATACCCATTAAAACGTTGGCAAAGTTGCCAAAATGGGCAACGATGTAACGGTAATTTGTTCCCCTGATTGGAGTTTAGGCGAATCCAATAAGCTTCGAAAAGTTACCGAGATTAAAATAGTTATACTCCATCGACGAGATCGAAGCTGTCGCGGGAGGGCATCGGTATGGACCGGATTTCCTGTGCGAGCTTCGCATTATTCACGAATCCCCTTCCGACAACGAGTCGCAGAGTTAAATTTGAATACTTTCGAGTTTAATATGAATAACCCGCTGCTTGTTTTGTAAAATATGTATAGCTATTCCACTGTCATTAGGCAAATGCGAATATTTATAAATAAACGCGAAACAGCGTTCCATAATTAAATGTCATCGAAATGTTTCATAACGGACGGCATGAATTCATAATCCGTTCCACGTCACTCCGAATCGGAAAATAGCGATTTGCCGATCGGCGCGGCGGGAAATTGAGAACATCAGACGCGAATACCCGCGATAGAAATACCCGCGAACGTTCGCGAAGATCTAGCGAGAGAGACGGGTGTGCGGAAGTGGCTCGGTCGAGTTCGGACCTAGACGTATCTATCCGAAGTGGCATCAGGTAGCACGTTGCGCATAACACCCCCGAGCGATTTTACGGGACAATATACGAACGAGAGGACGCGTCGCGACTCCGCCACTCAGACTTACCTCCCGGGCCTTGGCCACTGTAATAAACAATATGGCTCTTAAACTGCACCTTTTGTGTGTCACGCGGCACTCCCACTTTCCTTCCAAGGCGAGCCAGCCTCGTGAATATACATCTACACAAGATTTGGCTCGAGGCAGTGTCCGAGTTGGGCCGCGTTATCGCGACTCCGAATTAAAACAACGTCTCGCCTACTCTTACCGCACTTCCTTGTGAAGCAGACGACGAAGCGAGGGGAGGAAAAGAAAATCTCGTTAGGAACGTACCGAGCAAGAAATCGAATCAGTCTTTTGGCACAAGAACATGCACTGGAATATTTTCGGGTATTATAGGTACAAGTTTTACAAAATTTAAATGGGTATTGTAGTTTTGAACACGACTAACGATGAAATCTGCAGAGGTAAGCCTATTAGGTAACTGCGAAGCTACTTCATCTCGCGAAGCACGAAAGTCCCAATGGATAGCAGGAAAAAAATGATAAAAGAAATTCCGCGGAAAATGAAGAAGAAACGAAACGAGCGCGAGGAAAAGAGGTTGGTCTTTTTCCGAATTAACGCCGGTCCCTCGCACGATAATTCTTCTTTTCAACGCGCGGCGAAAAAGCTCGATCCCCACGGTCCTCCGGAGACTGCGCGCTCAATTCCCAATTCCCGCCATTCTACACACGCTCCGTGGAAAGATTGAGAGCTCGACGTTTTATTTATCCCGTGATGTTTCAGCGGCTCCCATTCTGCTAAATATCGATCTTCGAGGACGAAAAAAATTTTTTCTATTGATCTTTATTTTAAGCCGATCAAATGCGTTGCTTACTCTCGCGAGAGGAACAGTGCCAGTGGAATCATCCGTGAAAATGGAATGAAGCACACGTGTGAACGCGACCATTGCAGAGAAAATATATTACGCGAAGCTCGCCTTTGACTCCTCGCGTCAGTCCTTCGAGCGATTCTTTATTTACGAGGATAGGAGGATTGGTGGAGATGGTCTTGAATGCGCCGCTCGCAATGTACGACCGCGGGAAGCGAGAATTTCTCGATGGCAATAAAAAGTTCTAGTCCTACGTTTCAGCCTCTTACAGGAATTGATGATTTTCGGTAAATTTATTTTGCGAGGAGAACCTCGATGGAGCCTCGGTTTATATTTGCTCGATTCGAAACGACTCGAAAAGTGGAGACAATGGCGACGTAACCGAGATCTAATCCCCCGTGAAATTCCTTTTATGTCGCTCACTAGATCTTTTCAACTAGGAAAAAAGAGTCGAGAGGCTACTTTGACGAAAGTCAAACAATGGGGAGCATCCGACGCGAGGAGGTGTCCTCCCTTTCTTCTCCAAGTTTCCTGATTAAATCTGTCCTCTGGCATCTAACCCAAAAAAGAAGCCGGACTAGATAAGGACTTCGCGAGAGTCAACAGAACCAAAGAGGGTAGAGGAGATAGAGAACGAGAGTCGTTTCGCGGAATCGTTCCATTTTTCGAATCACCGATTTTCCGTCCGCTCGCGGTAAATTCGTGCGCACGCGCGTTTTACTTCTTTTTATTTTTCATCGCGCCGGACAAAAGTCGAATCGAATCCCGCATGAACTATCGAACGTGAAGTACCGGGAACTCCCGTTAGCCGAACGTAATCTCGTTCGACGCGACTTACGATTATTTCGAAGGCGCCTTTTACTCCCGACTTTTTCGCAACACGTATAAACTCGAAAGTTTAAATTCATCCGGCGCCTATAAAGAACTTCTCGAGATTTTTGTTTTCTATTTATCTCGAAAGCGCTTATAAACTCATCTCGCTTCGCGAAATTTATCCAAACTGTATAAACTCGTCCGGCGAAGACCGTGAAAATTTTTAACCATCGAACTCGAAACTATTTTATTGTCTGGCAAAAAGAGCTCGAAAGAGACTCGAATATCTCGAGTGCGAAGAGAAAGGATTCTAAAAAATTTGTTGGGGTTTCAATTTTAATACGCAGTTTAAAAATTCTGATAAAAGAAACTCGGAAAGAACGCGTGAAAAAAGATTTTGTGCCGAGAAAAAATTTTTTGTAACTAAACTTGCATTTTTATACTGTCAAAATATCATTTAAAATAAAAATAAAATTCTTATTTAGTTTAAAAAAATTTTTCCCGGTGTTTAAAATATTCTTTTGTTTTTCAATTTAAATAAAAATTCCACTAAGAGGGCTCAAATATCTCGATACATGCGAGAAAACAATTCTATAAACATTTATTTTTGTTTTTAATTTTAAAATTGGAGCCATTTTTGTATTGCGTAGTAATCGGGCGAATACCACCCGCGGTGCCGCCCGAGAGTGACCGATACCGACCGAGGGTGAACGAGGGTAACCGAGCGCGGCCGAATTGCGCGGAGTAACATCCGGTATCGGTTATTGCGCAGTAGATCGGATTGTTGAAAGTGCGTAGTACGTAGTAGAAAATTTTAACGTTATAAAACGGAGGAAATTGTGTACCTTGTTTATTTCTATTCAGAACAAGGATGAAGACAAATCGGCGTGTGATTTATTGCGATTTTATCGTAAGTTTGTCTATTATATTCGTATGTAAATATACGAACGAGTTTTTTAACCTCTCGCGCTTTGGAGTATTGGAGTCGTGTTGTTACCGATTTCGTGGAATCCATGCAGTGTACAGTGGACATTTAGAAAGTTGATGTACTCATATTTATACTTCGACGATTATATTTAACGTGTATTTTGAGTCTGTCCGATCGATCGATCGGATTTAGCAGAGTAAAATTCGCGAATTTCTCATATTCGCGTCCAAGATGGCCGACCATGTTTGACGTTTTTTCAAAGTAACGAGAATGGAATTCCGTGCGAGACTGTATCACCATAGAGAACGCTCGAAGACGAAATTGTTTGGCTCGCGCAATGCACTCAGGTAAACACAATCGTGACGTTTTCGTGGTCAAAGGTGGAAAAACACATACCGGCGGTAAACGAGAACGCAAACGGCGAGAGGGAGCCGTGCGCGAGAACTCTCGAGTCCTTTAACACAACCCGGGCGTACGAGCGAGAGAAAAGAAAATACCGACAGCACTCGGATAACGGGCTCAAAAGCTTCTCTCGCGAGATTCGCTCGTCCGGTCGAGCGCGCTCCACACGAGTTGGCTTATACTTATTCCCCCTCGACTTTTTACGTTCGAGAATCGACTCGCGCGTCTTTTTTTCCCCCGGACGTTCTCGACTTGACCGTACAACCCGTGCATTTGTCGATTTCTCGCGAGAGTCTCTCCGCGTTTTGATTAATATTTCGCGCGCGCGCTCACCGAACCGTGAGCGAGGGTGCACTTCGAGGAAGGGTGAAAATTGAACAGAATGCAAAACAGGACTATTACGGATTGTCTGATTCTTTCTCTCTCTCTCTCTCTCTCTCTCTCTCTCTCTCTCTCTCTCTTTTCTTTCACGACTCCCTACATTCGAGGAATGACAAAAGCCGGCCTATATCAACTGAGACCAGCGCGGGGGTTTGCGCATCGTCGAGGGGGAGTCCTCGCGCTCTTTAAGGACACTCGCTCCGCCTCACTCCCCCTTTATTCCCACTCCGACACACCGTTCCCACATCCACCTCGTGTTTACTTCGTTCCGCGTGCGTGCAAATAAAGGCTCGCTCTACCATAAAACATTTCTGCGGGTTAAAGCCCGCTTCCACATTCGCGACAATATGCCGATGTTCCAAGAAAATACAACTTGTTTACGTTTAATAATCGGGAATAAAAAAAGATCGGAGGACGTTAAACGTTTGATTATTTTTTAGAGACGGTAAAATAAATTTACCGAGTGGAACAAAGGAGGCAGTGAGGTCGTTCAATTAGCAGTCTTGATAAAAAAAAAATTGCGAGCGCGATGGTAAGGAAGATTCTTGACGCTTAAAGTGGGTGGTTCCGTAATCGAGATTTCCAGTTCAATATAACGCATTAACTGTTTTTGTTCCTTAACGGTTATTATTCTCAATGCCGATGAGTGTACGCTAATGAAAAAGAGTACAAAAGAGAACAGTGACAGCGAGTGTAAGAGCGAGTTTCTCGCGAGAAGAAAACGCTTCGAACGCCAATAAAAGACGTCGCGCGGGGTGAATGGAGAAGACTCGCAACGGCATGGGCGAAATCGGACTTCGTTCCACCGAAGCTTTAATTAAAGCTAATTCTTTCATTAACGAGCGTCGAGACTCGCTTCAATGAATTATCGTCGATTTTTTTACCCACACCGAAACGAGAGTCGTCGCGAATTCGAGGCTGATTGCTTCATTCGACGACGAGGGCAGGACATTTCGTCTTTCGCCGCTGCAGTTTAAAACGATGAGTAATACAATTAAAACTGTTGATAAATAAAATTCAATACGCGAATTCGAGTTTACGACTCGGCACTGTCGAAAAAAACGAAAACAGGCTTAATTTTCGAACAATCGCCCCTTTGCTTCCAATCAACGCTCGTGTTGAGATCGAGCTCGTAACAATAACAGCTCGTCGCGATTCGCATCGGTGCAATCCGATAAACCGATTCTTATGTTTCATCGTTCCCGATCGTTATAACAACGCGATGAATCACACGGCACAGTCACCAAATAATTATCGGAGCTCGAGTACATAAATGCGCGCCCGCATACGCTTTGATTTCGAAGGTACGCTTAATCGTCGACCCGGCAGCCAATTAACGCAAAGCAACGGGGGAAGTGGGATTAGTCAAAAGTTGTCCCTCTTTAAACGAACAATTAAAAGCTCTTGAACTTTTACGGTAAATAAAACTCTCCGGCCACAGTGGGAATTTCTATTGCGAAGTTGGACACCTTTTTTCTTCAAGAATTTCGAAAAGAATTCTCGAAACTTGTAACGAAGAGGCTGATGGGGGAGGTTTTTTCTCAACTGGAAAGATATTCGCGAAATTCGGGGAGGGACGGCGATGTACGAGTTTGGAACTTCATCGATAGTGCATGTCTATTCGTATAATGTAATCTGGGTGAGGAAATTTATTCGAATAGCCTGGTCTAAAATATTCAACGTCGATAAATCGACATTAAGCCCCGGTGACTGTTACCTCAGCAGACGGCATTACGGGCTCGTAGTATATCGTTTACGGTTAGCGACGCGTGGGAGGCTTGGATAATAAAGTAGGTCGCGACTGTAACGAGTCGGCCAAGTCTCGAAAGCCTCGCTGGCGCCATCTCTTTATCGAGCTTCGAACTATCGAGCACTATAAACTATCGCAATTATTTTTACAGCAAAGTGCATTTGCTATTTCGAAACAGGCATAAAATTGATAATAAAGGAGTATATTTAAATCGGAAAAGTTTTTATATGCAATAAAAAATGTCCCACAAATTTAATCTACGTCTCCGTGGATTTCTATTTTTATGTTTAATTGGGACTAACGAATTCTTGAAAATTGATATTATTTCAATTCAAGTAAAATTATTATTTTCGGTATTTCTTGGTGTTGTCCTAGACTTATTTTCTTTTTCGTTTTTCCTGAGAAAATTCAAGCTCACGGTTTAGCATTCACGATTCAGAGTTGCCCATTTTCCGTAATGACCTTATTAGCTTCGATCGAACGGCGTAAGTACCTCCCCCGCGTAATTGCACGATCGGTACAAGTCACATAATGAGTTTTTCGAGCGTGAACTATGATTACGTGCATGGTCGCACTTTTACGACATGAATCTTTAAACGTTGTGCAGTTCCATTGCGAGAATATTTTTCTAAATGCGACCGTAAAGATTTTTATCGCCCGAACGAATCTGCTGAATCTGTAAAAATTATATCGTTGCTCTTGTAAGAACAAAGAGGGAGAATATTTCATAATGTGATTAATTAATGCGAGTTTCAAATAATTTATACTGAAGAGAGGAACTCGAAATTTGATTCATTTTTAAGGAGAATGAAATTTTAACTTGCGTGAATATTAATTTGCTATTAAAAGCATTAATTTGTGTTTATTTTCCATTTTCCGATACAATAAATATTTACGAAGCACGTGAAAGAGATATATTTGCACCTTATTCAGTCATCAAACTCTGAAGTTCTCTTCTCACCGGTAATTCAAAGTGGACAAAGTTCCTTATGCACGAAAAGCTCTGCGTCGAACTTTTAAAAGCGTTGAGTTTTTGTGTCGGCTTCGGCCGACAGTTTTCAAAATAATAACAGTCAAGACAACGTACAACGGAAGAGACATCACGTTACCGACGCAACTATATTTCCTCACTCGGCCCATGGTACCCAACTTTTGATGGAAAAGGCTCTTCTTTTCGCTTCCTGCCTACCTCTCTTTCTACCCAAGTTTCGAAACTCGGGACGTTGACTGCGTATGTTCGAATTTTAAATAATAAATAAACTACAATATTTTTTGATCAACGCGAATTACCGAAAACTATTGCACGAACGAAATTAATATCCACCCATTTCTATTACGCGAAAATGAAAAGACTTATCTATGGGTAATTGAAATTTGTTTCGTTACTTATTAACGCAAACAACCAAGCGCTGTATGTAAACGCGGTAAATATTGCCAGATATTTTATAACTCGCTCAGAGGAATATTAATATGTACAGAGTGAGTAAATAAAAAATGTTCCGCTCTCATCGGCGCTTGAAGCGTATAAATTTGACGTATGAAAATATCGGCACCTGAAATCCAATCGGAACGATAGAAATATGGATGCATTGGTTGCAATTCTTTTCGAGCGCTATCGAGGGATCGTATCGCGAGAGCTGCAGGAGCAGAAGCGATCGAGGTCAAATTCCGGGTCGATCGAATTAAAATTTCGAGCGTTTCCTCGAACGAGAGAATGAGAGTGGGGCGTACGGGATGAAACGAGAGTAAAATAGAGACAGCCGGAGTAAGATGTCGATGTCGAAACGAGTCTCCTGTGGAAATTGCAGGAAAGCGCTACCTTGTCGAACGCGAGGAAAAGCTCCGTCCCGTAGGGAAACTCCGGAAACTTGCTGAAACGGAAGAGTGACTCCTCGCGAGACACCGTACCCGATGAAGATCGACAGATATCACTTTCGCAATGCGGTGTCAACCAGCTTTCTACGGCCGGGCATGGAACTATGAGTCGAGTTTATCTCTCGAATTCCATTCGGAATGCTCATCGAGCGCGAATGAAATTTCTATTTAGCGACACGAATATACCGACGTTGAATCCGATAAAAATCGTTTTAGCGTAGGTGATCGATGTAAAACGACATTCGCACTTCGACATCTATAACCGTATATTCACAAAAATTTTAATTCTCTGTTCCAGAAATCGTATACGACCTTCTCGATGCTTCGGTTTCGAACAGCGATGACAGCAACATCAACATGGACGTTGGGTTGGACGGATTCCCAGCGTTCAGTTTCCGACCGGGGTCGGAGGTGAAACAGCCCTACAGACTGTACTTGCCGGAAAAGTTGCCAGCCGAGTTCACTCTCGTGGCGACCTTCAAACCGATGTCCCACAAGACGAGTTATCTCTTCGCGGTACTTAATCCATTCGAGACCGTCGTGCAACTGGGAATTCGAATATCGGTGAGCATATTTTCCATTAGATTCAATAATCCAGTCGGTATTTCAATTCCTTAGAAAAGTACGCACACGTACCGGATAGGTAATCGCGTTTCCGAAAATACAAAGATTAGACGTCTCATTGAAGGCGTCGACGGTAACTCGAGTTTCGCCTCTAAGAATTCGATCCAGAAAAGAGCGCGGAGGCCCGTGTCCTTCAATAACAGCGAGCTATATAGCCGGCCGCAATCCACCCCTGCGGAGACCGTTGTTCCAGACTGGTCTTCGAATTTCAGCGAGTTTCGCCGGCCTCGTTCCGGCACCCTTTTCCGTAACTCGGTAACGGCCGAGCATCCATGTACGTGTTTCGAACGAGAAGTGGGTCCGAGTGCTCGGGGGGTCTCCCGCGAACTTTGCGAGAATCGATGCGAGCTTTGGGCGCACGAGACGCCGAAAGAGAACTCTTCCAGTCGAAACTAACGCATCGAATCGACTCCAACTGCATTCCTTTCTTCGCGACCTATTTCCACTCGCGATTCACGTTACTCTTTCATTGTTCAGGAGGGACCCTCGTCCAATCAGAACATCTCGCTGGTCTATACGAACTCGGACGAGCACTCGCACTCGGAGGAGATCGCCAAGTTCACGGTGCCGAAGCTTACGAAAAAATGGTCGAACGTGGTGATAAGAGTCTCGGCGAACGACATCTCGCTGTATCTCAATTGCCACCAAATGGCGAGTCAGCGGGTAACGCGGATTCCTCAGGAGCTCGTCTTCGATACCGCCAGCACGCTATATATCGCCCAGGCCGGACCGCACATCCAGGAGAGATACGACGTGAGTAGCGAATTTCCTATCGATTCGTTTTCGATATTTACAATAGTTCATCAATACGCTCACGAGTCTTGTCTATGGCGAATCGATCGCCCGCGATAAAAAGGAGCGGGAACGCGCCTCTATAAAGCAAATATTAAACGGAAATTTCAGGCGAAGGAAAATACCTTTTCTTTCATTTTTATGGCATTCACGTACCGCGTATACATATATAGTGTGTACTATGTGAACGGGAAAATATTTTTCGAAAGGCGGAATTCGGAATGCTCGTTCGGGCCACGGGCATCGAGTACGTATACGGCATCGCGAAAAATGAATACGCGATTCGAAATCCCGCATCGAAATCGTATATTGTCCTTGCGGATCCGTTGTTCCGTGGCGGCCTCCCGCTATTTCACTCCCAGAGGACACTCCAGCGATTCCAAGGTAAGGCACGCGCTCGGCGTACACCGCGAACGGAAACCGGAGATCTCTACCCGGCCCGCTATCGATTATCTCGACGATTCTACTACCGAGTCGATATAATTTGCATAAACAATTTCCCGTTCGAAGGAATCCCACAGAATCAGGAACGGTTCCTGTTTCGAAATTATTTTTTATCTTATTGGCCGTTTACTCACTGCACGGAGAAGTTCACTCGATTTGAGTCATTTATGTTTTATAATTGGAAAAATTCTTTTATTCGCTATTTCTTTTTTTTTACAAGAAAAATACTTGTGTATGAAATAATCACTTTTTTGTGTGAAAATTCATTCGTTAGCAATTTTCGACGCGCTATCTATTGAAGCGTCGTTGCGCCAGAGTGACATCGACCGCCCGTGTAATCGCGTATCAATCTATACTATATGACGATAAATACAGGAGCTTTTGAATGCGCTCGTAATTAGCGGACAAATCTACTCTTTGTGTCAATTTGGAAGCACGAGGTGCGATCCGCATGGCGGTTCTTGTTAATTATCTTGCAGCGATAATTGTTGAATTATACGCAACAATATTGGATTAGAATTGGAATTATAACTGTACAGAAATTTTTTATATGCACCGCAAATCGCTGTTGAAAAATTTTTCGAAACTCGAGCGAAATTATACTAATTGCCGGATCGAGTTGATTTAACGATCGTTGAAGTATAATCGTAAACCCAGTAATAATTCAGTCGACGTAGATTTATGTAGGTATCAACAACCCCTTAGGGTTTGATCTAATTTATCGGTCGCACGTTTGCGTAACCCGTTACGAAGAGAGAGGAGAAATTAGTTGCTCGATAAGCAGAATTATTGCCAGACGTTGATTTATCGATTCTTCTATTATCTTCTTTAATCAAGAGCGCGAATTGTCGAACGCCCGTTATAAGAAAATATTGAAATAAAATTCAAACGAATGGTTAATACAGGGTGAAAGATGACTTCCCTCCGAAACTACACTGACGGATAGAGGAGTTCAGCCTGATCAAGAATATTTTTTGTTCGGTCAAATCAATTAACCCGTTCAAAAAATATTGACGGTTGAAATTCAAATTTTTTAACGAATCGCGTGC
>NCVS01000245.1:0-10656 GCA_003055095.1 Goniozus legneri
GCATACAACTAGAACAGTACTAAACCAGTACTCGACCAGTTGTGAATTTTTTCTAGTGCTGTTGGCTTTAATCATTATTTCTAACACTAATTTCTAATTTAATTGTGTTAGAGTGTTGTCACTGTTGACTTTAAACATGACTTTTAACACTAATTTCATGTAAAATTTTAACTTGTTTCATGAATAAGTTACTCATAACTTAAGCGTGTAGTTTAATATTAATTCGGGAATACAATTTGTGCTTCGTGTACCTCATTTTGAATTCGAAATGACATCTTACAGATGGAATGCGCAAATATACAAAAAATTGCGACAGGAATGACGTTTAAAATATCTCTGATAGTATGTCCCGCTACCGGGAACGGCGTAACGCGACAGACCGCTGGTATCGAGCAGAGCTAATGTCTAACACCAGCAACCGGATTAGCGGTAGAGGCCGAGCATCGGCACATAAGTGGGTAATGAAGATCGTCGGATTACAGCAGTCGTACACCTACCAGCTTCCGTGTATTTCCTGCGTTTGGTTAGCGTTGAATTTACGCGACTGTTGCCACTCCGTGAGATGAGAACGAACATCGAGGCCGAGATAGGCCAACGATGGTTCGCGAACCAGTGACTGGTTGTATTTACGGAAGCGAGATCTCGTTTTTGCGCCTACCCGAATCGGGAAAAAGTAGTTTGCGCTCGTAAAAGGCGTTCCGATCGCTAAAAGAGGATACACCGTCCATTAGGGCTCGAGAAACGCTTCAAGATGTTTCATTTGGATCAACGATAATGATTTCTAATCTTCGTAAAATCGGGACAAATTATCGTTCGAAATTCAATTTGGGTCGGTCTTATTCGTGCACTGAAGGGAAAAATGGTGATTTCAAATAACATTTCGTTTTTTTCATTTTCATATTCATTTTTCATTTTCATGAACGTGCACGAGCCTATCAAGTAAGTTTCGACGAATAAGACTATAAAGTTATCATTTATGTATCTATCGAATGAGTTCATCAACCCCACATGTACATTGTTGTTTTGACACATTTCGAATTTGTAGATGTCAACAAAAATATCTATGATTTGACCAAGAAATGAGCTCAAAACAAAAATACGCATTAATAAACTTTGTGAATGTTTGCATCGATCTAGAGTCTTCGATAAAATGATTAAAACAAACATTTTTGATTCTCCAAAATTGACTTTGTTGAAACTCGCAACGAATATTATTGTTATTGTAGCCAATACCAAGCCAACTAAGTGAAAATACTACAAAGCTGCTATTTTTTTCAGTATAGGACTCGAGAAACACTTCAAGATGTTTCGCTCGGTCGGATCAACGATTATGGTTTCTAATCTTGGTAAAATCGTTCGTGATTCAATTTGGGGCTTTATGGAACCGTTTCATAGACCCTCCGACGGGGAAAACGATCCTAATAATCCATACACATCCGATATCGTCTGGGAGCTGAATCTCGTTTTACGGTGTCTTGTGTTAACCCATTAGGAGCTGACCCACCGCGCGTGAATAGACTCAGTCTTCATTCGAGTCAATTACCGCGAGTACGCGGTACATCGGGCGGGCGCCACGCGCTTACTTGCTCGAATAATTGCTTTCCCGTAATTACGGAACTGAGTGGAAAATGCGGCCCCACACCTCCTCGGCTACCCCTTTTCACCGAGTCACGTCTCGCCCATTCTTCCCTTCGTTATTTTTATTTTCCGCGCGTTTATGGACTCGCTGTCTCGTTCGTCTTCCCCCGGCAAGCGCAATTAAGCACTTCTCGCGTTGGCGGAATTGAAAGTGAAAAATCGCTCGCTTTTCTTTCTCGCCCGCTGAATTATCGACGGGGCGAGGTGCATAAATCGAGAGAAAGAGAGAGGAAATTCAATTGGGGCTTGTTTTTCGCAGATGACGGAGCGATGAAGAAGCGCGAGGGGAAAGAGACTCGTGGCGGTGGTGGTGGCAACAAGGGTCAGAGGAGCGAGACCAAGAAGCAACCGGAGGAGGCCAAGACACGACTGGACCCGTTGGACGAGGACAACGACAATCAAGGGTTCTCGTGCTGGCTGAGGTCCAGCGAGGGCGTTGACATGATGAAGCTCTTCGTCATGGCTAATACGCTCCTCGTCATCATGACGATGGCTTGGCCCAGCATCCAGGAAACTTTCGCCATTATCAAGGAGTACTTCACAGGCGAAGAGTGAAAAACGCAAAAGTGATAAAAACTGTTCCCGAGCGATTTACTCGTCGAGATTTTCTATTATCGTTCGAGGGCCAGTGGGAGTATCGAGAGCATCGATTTACTGGACGATCAAGGCTGTCACAGTCCTTAAGATATTTCGATAAGCTTGCAAAAATACACGGGAATTATCGAAAGCGGACACGGAAGGTACGTGACGTCCACAAAGACCAGATTTCTACTCCAGCGAATGCCTCTTGACACGCTTACGGCTTCCCAGATAGCGACCACCGAATTCGCGACTTGCCAAGCCTTATCAGCCGATATCTCGAAGAATTTTTCAATCCGGGTCGAGATCGAGACAATCTTATCGAGATGCTGGGTACTATGGTAAGAGGAGTTTTTCTGATCGGTTTCCTCGGTTGGTACAGCACCAGCATGTGGGGAATGATCGACAACTATTTCCGGGAACAGTTTCGTCAATACCTGGACGAGGAGTACCGAAAGAATCCTCAGATGAGGATGGACGTCGAGAGGGAAGCCGCGGGTGAGAAACCAAACAGCGGCGCCACTCTCGCTGAAAGACCGAAAGTCGACGAGGACCCGGTCGACAAAGTAGATTCCTACTCGAAAAAACTGAAGAAAAACGAGGCTGACTCGGTCGGTAAAGCGGACACCTTGCCGGCGGCCGAGAACGGAAAAACGAGCCCGGAGCAACGGGACAGAGCTAATCAACGGCACGGGAGCGAGGTCAGTGACGGGGCCGCTGACACGCATTCCCCGATACGCGAGACGTCTGGGTCGGCCCGCGTGCCGAGAAAATCCCGCGAGCGGCGGACCGTCAAATCCCGCCGGATCGCGCCGCGCACCGACGATTTCTGGGAGTTCGAGGAAGAGAGGGGAAGCGAGCCACCGGTAGGCGTTCCGGTTGCCGATCTACCGATCAGGCCCAGGTACCTGGCGGACCTCGATCGGGTCAACGCCGAAGAATTCTGCCCGCTCGCGTCCGACGAGGAGGAATCCTGTGGACAGGCTGTCAGGTGGCCTTGAGGATCAAAACTAGGAAGGGGAATTTGTAAATTGATTCTATTGTTGGTATATTTATATTTGGCACGAAACTCTACCGAGTTTCTTAATCGAGGACTGGTTATTTAATTAGCGATCGAATAAAGGTATTTTATTCAATAAAAAATCTACAGATTCGAGTACAGTTGTGTACTAGACAATTTCAGACTTGGTTTTGATAAACGCACTCAGGTGCCAAATTAGATACAAAGAGATCTACTCACACGTTAGATGTATGTATAGGTTTAAATTGAAACTTTCACACCAACATGAAATAATTTGTAACTAAGATTTTGCACATAGTTAGTAAAAAATCCTGAAAGTGTTTTATTGACAATTGAACACTGCTGTACTACGAGGTTTAGATTAAGAATGCACTGTTTGAATCATTGCACGTGGTATTTTAATTAATTTGTATAATCAAGATATATGAAAAAAGCGCATATCGTCAGGAATTTTCTTTTCATATTTAAGTAGCGAATTGAAGGAGCTATACGCTCCGATGATACTACCCTAGAAAATTGATCATATTATACATGGAGATCCAGTTACAATAATAATTGAATTTAGCTCAAAAACTATGAGATATGAAAAAATGTTCCAGAGAAAAGTTTTCTGATTTCAAGAGGGTCATTTGATAGTCATACACTTATGATTTTGAAATACACTGTTTAAACTGTGCCGAGGTAAAAAATTTCTTACACTAAAATTTCCTAATAACCAAAAAATATTATGATGATAACTGTTTAGAAAAATATCTAGGCAGAAACCAAAAGGGAAGATTAGGACAGGTAACCAAGATAAGAAAAAAAAATATTTAAGATTGTCGCGTTTAGTACTGTAAATGGAATCAGGGTGAAAAATTATCTAGGAGAGAAACAAATAATGAATATCAATTTTTAAAATAATTAAAGGAAATTTATAATCAGTATTGATGATTGATATAAGCTAGATCAAGTTAAATAATAATTGAAGGATGAAGCAAAAATAGCTTCAGAAGTACGTTCAATCAAGTAGAAACTTCTGCGAATAATTTTTATTTTTTCAAACGACAACCCTTATATTTTATTTCATACTCTCTTATATACTTATTGGTGTAAGTTTGCTGATGCAAGACTGGTTCCTAGAATAAAGAATAAGGATCAGTTCATAGTCGATTCTTTTAGAAAGTACGAAAAGTTCAGTTCGAAATTATGTCTCTTGTGTTCTTCGACAACAAACGACACTTCGATCGCTCGAGCAGGGAAACTTCCATCGAATATCTTCTCACGACTTGGTGGATGTATTTTCCTAGCTCCTCAACCCTCCTCTTTTCTATTTCCCATCGGTTCGCAGGCCGGAAGAGCGCGTTCTCGCGCGAAGATAGCGGGGAACAATGAGGTCTCGTAAATCGACCGAGCGCCAGCGTAAAACGTTTTGTACGCCGGAATGGAGAGCGAATGTATAACGCTATCGGTGTGTGTACACAACCGGAGGAGGGGGAGGGGAGGGGAGGGCCGGTGAGAGTTGCCTCCCCGCGGGCGGAGGTGCGAGTTGTCCTCTGACCTTGAAAACGCGAGGATGCCATCCGCACCGACGTAGCGGCTCTCTCGCAACTCTTGGTGAAAATCCAGCCGCGTGAAACGTGAGAAATCGAGTCGTGACGATTTCTAGAAAGAAGGGTTTCCGTGATTCCAAGGAAACACTACGTCGAACTTTGTTTACAGAATTTCTTATCTGTTTCGTTTGTATTTATGTATATATTAATAAATAACTACCTCTGAATGTACTTGTGTTCGATTTTAGTTGTTGACTCTTACCCATGCGTCGTATTTTGAAAAAAAAAAAAATTGAAATTATGATTATGATAAAAAATGCTACAAGCCCGGGGGGTCAACAAATTTTATAGCATCTCCTCGAGTCACGAGGCGAAGTTCCGTCGACTGATCGATTTTTTTCAACACTCAGGGGGGCATAACTCGTACATTCACGGGTGACTAATCGAACGGAAACAATCGATTACGTGAAATTTAGTTCGACACGGTCCGTTTATGTTCGTCCGTGAGAATCCCATCCGGAAAAAAATGACGTGCTCGTCGAGCGCGAGGCGTCTAAATAATTCGCCAAACCGTCAATAATTTTTTTTTCTTTTATTACCTCGGTCTATTTCTCTCGATAGAGCGCCAAGACCATCAACGTCGAAGCCAGGGCTGCGTTGTACGTCGCAGAGAAAGAAATGGCTTGAGAGTCGATCGAGCGATTTGGCGAATCAATCGAGATTTCGCGGGCTCGGCGATGCGTTAGGAATCGTGAGAGGCTTCTCTCGAATCAGCGCTCGTTTCAAGGACTCGGCTGGATGCGAGTACGCGTTACGTCTCGCGGATTGCGTAACGCGGACGAGTATCGGGTGTCGCGAAAAACTACAGACTCGTCCGTCGAGTTTTCGTCCGAGTTTATTCCAAGCGGAATCGTGGATTAGAGCTGCCGGTAATCTGGTTAGCCCTGAGCCTCTCGAGCGTTACGCGACCGTTTTGTACGTCTGCCCCTGACGACTTTAGAACAGTTGTATGAACTTGGCACCCGACTTTCGAACAAAAAAAAGGCTCCTCGAAAAAATTAAGGGAACAGTTAATTTTCAAATGACCGTGATCAGCTAAAAATGATCAAATTTAATCGATAAGGTAGTCATCTTAAATTTTAAATCTACCTATTTAAAATTATCACCTTCTTAATTCGAATCGATTATTTTTATTTGAATTATAACTATGTAATGAAATCCTGTTCATTAATTTGAATTTATTTCATGTCGCGCGCATCTTTGCGTCCTCCAAGGCGTTTGGAGGGAAATTTGAAGTAAATATTTACATCACCAACTAATGGATGATGTACTTAATATTCTGTACACTATTCTTTGTTTTGGTAGCTAATAGAACGGAAACCGACAGATAATTGAGGTACCGTTATTAGTGAACTTTAAATGTCGTTTCTTTGTGTTTTCAGAGAAACAATTTGTCACTAATTTCCGAAAATCCTCAATAATAATAACATTAAACATTATAACTATATGAAAATGAAGAATGTCCCCTTCATTTTTCCACACACAATACATTAAATTTATACACTAAATTAAATTAAATTAATAAAGTTTACTATACCTAATACTACAAACGATTCCAAGCCATTTCACAATTTGAAAATTGCGATACCATTGCCTATGAGAAAAAGTATTCTAAAAATTTTCGAAGCAGCAAAATATTTGAACGGGATTGATAAGCCATTTAAAAATCCAGCAAAGATTGTTTACTCGTAAATGGGAATAAGAAGATAAACGAAATCAAATTCTAGACTCGAGTCTACGAGTCCATTGCGACTTTACTGGTCGACGGTGTCGGTTACCTCGTTGTAAAATATCGATATCGCGTTACAGTGCTTTCCACTTCTCGCCATGGCCTCAAAAAACGGTACGCTCCCTCGGCTCGTTCGTGTTAAAACGCTAAAACGTATCGCTTGTACGTTCGAACTGACATCGTCGTCTTTTTGACATTGAGTCCCCGAGCGCGTGGGTCCAACGGTCCGATGCAAATTGCGTTATTGCGATGCAGCTGAGTGAATCGAGATCTCGTGTCACGGGCTTCTTCAAAACTAAAGAAGATAAACAGTAGCGTTTGTTTGAGCTCTCGGCGTACATAGAGAATTTTGTCAAGGATTCAATCTCAACTACGTTCGATGAAGAAAACATTGTATCATTTTAAACAAATATTTGATAATAATGTTAAATATTTAAAATTTTATCGATATCACGATAAGAACGACAATTCTAATAAAAGTAGATCCGAGTTTTCCAGAAATTATGGAGAATAAATTCTCATTTTTATAACAAACGTTGGATTCCCAATTGTGTGGGAGTCCATACGTACGAAGATATGATCGATTGCCGCACGATCCGCAAGGAATCTCGTATTTACGCGTAACGGTACCCAGCGTTCGATTGTTAAACGACGTAACGAGCGCGAATCGATTACAACGATCTCGCGTATTTGTTGAGCTAGGCATTCATAATGCCCCGAGGGACTGCAAAGTTATGCACGCGCGTTATAAGTAGGGGGTCCCGAGGTGCGGTGCTCGTTGCCGCATTGAAAAGCCACGCGGGATCGCGAACTCGTGCGTTTGGCATACTAAAACGACAAAAGGCCGCGCCAGCATCGATGGAATGCGTAACGAGACATATACGCTCTCGCGAATCTGTACAACGAGCTTCACGATCGAGGATTCCGCGCGATTACGATATCTCCGTTATTGAATGTCTTCGAATTCACAGTCGTGGGGAAATTAATGTCTATAATAAGCTTGACAATTTTGGGTATTATTAAATGTTTTAATTCTGGTCAAATGTGCTCCATTTGTGCTTAATTATGTCGTAGAAAAAATATAAATAGATACCCTAATGAATTCGGAAAAGAAAGGAAAGAAATAACGATAATATAATCGATAGATTGTTCCGAACAAGAACAATTATTATTAAAAATTTTTAAATTTAACATAGCACATTCTTTTCTATAAAAGAATGCATTGTTAGAACGTAAGAAGAATTTAAAATTTGTTTACTCCAATTTCAATGTTAAATTTAATTTTTAGTCGTCCGGGAACATCTTGTAAAATTATAAGGTAGATGCATCATTTGTGGGAACTCCTTCAGGACATGGGCTATGAGATTTTCTCTCACACTTGACTTAAATTGCAAATATTTATGAAATTTGAAATGGAAAGACCATTTGAAAATTTTGGCATCTTCCTATAATTTAGTTTTCTAGACATCTATGCACTAAATTTTTTGTTTTTTTAATGAAAACAATGAAAAAAAATTATTTTTTGGAGGCCTTGAGATTTTTTCTCATCGCCGGAGTATTAAAGCGTGTGCGATTTTCGCTTTCGTTTCTTTTCGGCTTAGTTCGGATAATTTCGTTGCGCGTGTCCGCCATATCTGTTCACACGGTACATAACCTACAGAATACATAATTAGTGTTATGTTTACCTCCTTTAGATGTCAAATTTATAACTGAATTTTTGATGCTTTTATTAAATAGATTCAACGGTTAAATAAAGTAAGTCAATATTATTGTTTAATATAGAATCCTAAAAAAGTCATTTTAGATTGGAAGTCTGTAAGGTTATTTGTTTATATTATTATTTTAGAGTTAAAAATTGATAGTAATGAGAAGAACAAGAAAAGTTCAACCAGACTGGTTACAGTCTGAACAGGAAGTAGATTATGTTGATAGTGATAGTGAAGCATCCAACAATTCCCAGGAAGAAATTAGAGAATCTGGTAACGAGATTGACAATGAATCATCTAACGATTCCGAAGACTGCAACAACAACAACAATCAGAATAATAATAATCTGAGTATTAGCAATTATGAAAACAGCGATGAAGTAGTAAGTGATGGACAAACTATTAGGGAGAGATAATATAAGTAAGTGGTCTACAAATGCTCCAAGTCAAAGAAGAAAAACTTCTCAACGTAACATCCTACTTCGCCTGCCTAGTGTAAAAAGAAATGCGCAGTCCGCTAGAACTCCGTTAGATTGCTGGAAATTATTTTTTCCGGAACACTGTGTAGAACAAATTGTAAAATTTACTAATATGCATTTAGAGAAGATAAGGCCTAACTATCAAGATATTTCATCAGTTCGCCCTACTACTGTTGAAGAAATGCACGCTCTCATTGGTTTACTATATGTTCTCGGATTAAACAAAGCATCACATTTAAATTTGAGAGAATTTTGAATTACAGATGGAACTGCTCCAGATTGTATCAGAGCTGTTATGAGCTTAAATCGTTTCCGAGCGCTTATGACTGCAATTAGATTCGATAATCCTAATGACCGAGAAGAAAGGAAACAAAAAGATAATCTTGCTGCTATTCGTGACTTTTCTTCCGGATTCATTGAAAGGTGTAAAGAAAATTATACTGCTGGAGCATATACCACAATTGACGAGATGCTGGAGAGCTTCAGAGGAAGGTGTGCATTTAAACAATATATCCTTAGTAAGCCTGCAAGATACGGGATTAAAATCTACGCCTTAGTAAATGCAAAGTTGTTTTATACGTTGAATATGAAAATATACTGCGGTAAGCAGCCCCCAGGTCCCTACGAATAGCCAAATTCATCGCTACGTCTGGTAAAAAGATTAATATCACCTATATCTGGGACTGGTAGACACGTAACGTGTAACAACTTTTTTACATCCATCCCACTGGCTGAAGATCTAATAGAAAATCATAAAACGACGCTCCTTGGAACTCTCCAAAAAATAAAAGACAGCTTCCACCAGAAATTGTAGATGTAAAAAGAAGAAAGCTCTGTAGCAGTAAATTTATATTTAAAGATAATTGCACAGTGGTTTCGAACATTCCCAAAAAAAAAGAAAAATGTACTGTTACTATCAACACTACACCAATCAGATAAAATAAATAGAGATTCTGGTTTTAAATTAAAACCTGAAATCTTAAGTTTTTATAATATGACCAAAGGAGGTGTCGATATTGTTGATGAATTAAAAGGTAACTACTCTGTCGCACGGAAAACGGAGAGATGGCATATGGTCATTTTCTTTTCCTTTCTAAATATTGGAGGAATAAACGCTCAAATTATTTGGTCGCAAAACACAAATGAAAAACTGGAACGACAAAGATTTTTGAGACAATTGAGCAGAGAACTGATTCAACCACATTTGGTTACTAGAAGCCAAACACCAAGTCTTCCAACTGATCTGAGAAATATAATTCGTAAGGTGGGCAATATACCAGTTGAACCTGTTGAATCAATTGAAAGTACTTCAACAAACAACACAACAAAACAAGTATGCCGGTATTGTCCACGTCGAAAAAACAGTTAGGTACACCAAAAAATGTTGTTCTCGTTGTGGGTTGGCTGTTTACCCAAAACATTCGACTGTGTTGTGTCCGCAATGTCAGGAAATACTGACGGAGAATAATGGTGACTCACAAGATGAGATTTAATATTTACGTTTTAACTTTTCAAAACGTTTTAAGTAATATGTTAATTACTGAAATTTAATTTTTGTACCATTTGTTATAAGAAGGCTGTGATTTGAAAAAAAATAATTTTAAATGTTTTAAGTAATATGTGATTTACTGAAATTCAATTTTTGTACAAATTGTTACTTAAGAATACTGTGATTTTTGAAATAAAAACTGTTTAAGCTCTTTATAAGGCAAAATAAAATAATAATTATGAATAATGTAGTACCTGCGGGTAATAAGTCCTAGCTAACGGATTTTCAGATAAAAAGACAAATGAGATAAATATTTACTATTTAATAATATAAATTGTTTGTATACAGGGTGATTTAAAATTGTATGCGGATTTTTCACCGGCGGGTAGCTGGCGTAATTCCGAATCGAATGGCGCAAATAAA
>NCVS01000246.1:2519-13387 GCA_003055095.1 Goniozus legneri
GGGGGGGGGGGGATGCAAAATGCCGCTGGTTATATACTCGCCTAGCCGGATCTGATGCGAAGGAATATATTTTTTTTCTCCTCCTCGTATCCGCTTCCTTCTCCGTGGGCTTATCTTTACGACGACCACCCACGACCCACCTCCCAAAGTGTGGAAGAAGAGTTGGTAAGGGTGCAGCTATCGCGATACCCGACCTCGACGAACGTTTTTAACGACATTTCGTCGGTGTTACGCGATGAAATTTCGAACTCCCCCCGTCGTGAGAATCTATCAAATTCCATATCGATGATGCGAGAAACTTTTACGAATAATCGAATATTTTTCCGAATATTTTATATGAAGATAGAGTTATTATTTTTTACTTCTAAGACTGCTGGTCTTTGTTTCGATTCTACAAAAAACTGATCACCGATCGCTGGCTCGGAATATGCATGAGGATAAAAACGATTTGAAAACAAGAGAGCTCAGTTCGGAGCCTCAACCCTGAAAAAACTAACTAAACTGTTGACAGAGCGGTACTAAATGAGCGCTAAGTGCTTTAAAGATCGGAATTTAAATATCCGATGAAGCTACAACATTCCAGTGGACACAAAATATTTTGCCTAAGCGTGCTTCAAATCGAAAACCATTTGACTATTTTTATTTATTTTCAACATATTTGTGTTTCATTTATCTGGGGCAATATATTTGATATTTTTCAACACCTACTTTGCAACGCGAGTCATGTGGAAAAAAATCGTACGAGAAAAGCACGACAAACAAGCGGTTCGCGGAATACCAAAGTGGTATGGGAATTTCAATAGCGGTACTGTCTCGATGCGGAGTCTCGGCATGAAAATTCAATTGCAGTTTCCACCCCCTTGGGCCGGCGTGCACCGGGACGAAGCTTGTTACGCTCCTGGGTACTCTGAGCGAAGACGATCGACGACAACACGCGACTGAGAAGTGCTGGGCGAGAGTGAAGATAAAAACGAGTCACGAGAGTTCTGTGCATTACAATTTCAGTTCCTTTTCTGCAACATTCTAGCGCTGCAGTTGGCACGATTTTATGCGAAGAGAGAAAACCTTGTTACACAATGCACCTTGCTGATTAAGGGAGAGAGAGAGAGAGAGAGAGAGAGAGAGGGGGGGAGAGAGAGAGTGACGATGAAAGAGGAGCGAGGTGCGATAAATTCATTCCGCGAGCCAAAGAAAAAGACATCCGACAAATTGAATCACTCAAAACGTTTTTTCATTCTCAATTTTTCTTATCGCTCTCAACCCCTTCCGAGCTGTCAGATTTGTACTTATTTTGCCCTTCCTTTGTTTTTAATTACTGTGACGCGGCACGAGTAATGGCGCGAATAAGAATGGGAGGGGGATACGAGTAAAATAATTGAAAGGAAGTCGAGCCCGGCCGGCTCGTCGTTCAAAAAGCTTTTTCCTCTCTCCCGCTCTTTTTCTCTCGCTCGCTCGCGCGCTAACTCACTAGCTCATTTTTTTTACTGGCTCGGAATACCTTTTACGTCGTTTTACAGCGACGAAAGAAGCGAGTCGAGTGGCATTAAAAGAAGTGACAAAAAAAAAAGAAGACATCTATCGAGAGGATGAGAATCGTCCAGGGTGAAAATTAAGATTTGCACGCTAGAAGTGAAAAAAAAGAGTATCCACCGTCGACAAACAGTTAATTAAACTGGGTTTAATTACGTTTACGCCGGTGGTAGCGAGCGAAAATAATTTTCTTCGAAATATCATTTCGAAGCTTGTATACTCGAGATGAAACGAGTGGGAAAACAAACGACAATGGGGTCCGCAATACGCACGAATGTGTCTACGTGTTCATGGCAGTATGCAACGTTTGGGGCCGTTTGAGAATGCAGCCGGAGCTGTAGATTAGTCGCGAACCGCTCGAAGGTCGTTCGAATGAATAGTTTAAATAAATAGACTAGGCACGCGAGCGTGTATCGGAGCGAAAAGGGCAAATAAATGTCGAAAGATGAATGAATAATGCTCGTGAGCGCGAGTCGTTGCCATTTTTTAGCTCAAGGTGAAACGGGGAATTTTTCCTCGCCGCCATTCGTTTCCTTCTTTTTTTCGGGCAACCTTGCCTAGCCAGCTGCTAGATACGGTCCTAGGGGAGCTGGCCGCACGCAGAGACGCGTTGTGTATTTCGGAACGGGGAATTATGCAACAAAAATAGAAGCGACTAGTGTGACGTAGCGGATACGAGTTGTCCCTTCCCCCTCCTAAATTGTCAGTCTGTTTCTATCTCTCTCTCTTTTCCCCTTCCCTTTCGTTCAAGAACTTTAGTTATGTAACGACATAATAAAAATATAAAACAAATTATCGACACGAGATAACCCAATTTTTTCATTGGTGCAAGATCTAATTGCCTATCGAGATCATTGACACGTCGAAATTTGATATCTATTCTACTCTTAGGTCGCTGAAAAAAAATTGTCCAGCTCGAGCAATCTCTGCCTAATACGATTTTTCATTGAGGGACACGACTCGTAAAGTTGCAGTAAGAGGCCCCTCAAGCGAGATGAAAATTGTCCGTTATCTCAGAAATGGACGAGTCTTATTGTTACCCATGCGTAAATTTTTCCTTCTTCCCCCCGTCGGTTACAGCTATCGTTACATTTTTATCGGGGGTTCATAAAAATACAAAATATCGGGGTTCTAGTATGCGCTAAAAAGGAAACGAAATAACTCCCACCCTTTTCTTGTCTTTGGACAGTGCGAAATGGCCAAGCGGTAAAAAATTCAGCAGAACAGATTTATTTCATCAATTGCCTTACAAAAAAGTACATCCCGCGTGCTTCTTTTCCTACGCTCTGTTTATTTCTTTCGATTTTTCATTCGATAAAATCCAAGTGCAGTAAAAAGAAGATCCAAGTTTCCTTTGCTTTCAAACAACTGATTCATCAATAAGTACCATTCTTTATCTATTAATGTTCGATTTATGTAAATGTGAAGACAGTTAGAGAGAAAGAGAGATAAAGCGAGAGAATATGCGTTCGTTTGCCGATCGTTTCTTTCCTGTACATTTTGTTTTTATTAAACAAGGATAAACCAAATGTACATAAAAAATTCATGATTACAAATATACGCACTTCAAAATCGAAGCGCTGACGCATAAACTTTATGATTTCTCTGCGTTATTACTATTATTACTATTATTATTATTATTTCTTTCATTATTTTCTAGAGTTATAAATTTTATTTTTTTCCTTTTTAATTTGAAAACTTTTGTAAACATTACCTAGCAAGCCTGTATTGTATTGTTCTTCGGTAAATGGTGGCGCACGAAATTCTTGATAACAAACACGCAAGCGTAATTTGACCCCTGAATTTTTCACTTTCTTATCTTTTTATTTGTTTTTACCAATATATTTATACATTTGTTTTGTTTCGACAAGAGTTAAAAAATCCAGTATTTTTCATTTATGCTTTTTTCTATTTTGCGACGCGGTTAGTGCCAATACACACTCAACAATCGGAGGGAGACGATAATGTCCGTTTTGTTAATGATAATAAAAGAAAGTTAAAAAGAGAAAAATTAGATGCAAATAAGATGAATCTCCTAATATTCACAACAGAATCCGTCTTTATTGATCGGTACACTATATTGAGTAAAAAAAATCTTTTTTTGGTGAAGAAATCATAGACTTCTATAATAGCCATTCACAGATCATTGTGTATTACATCATTATTGAGGTTGTGTGTCAAGTATTTATAAAGCACGCATAGTCATTATCACGTATAACACGCGTTTCTCCTAATATTGCAATCACGCATACCTCGACTTATGTACGTCAGAGAACTGTATTATATTTTATTGTGTTTCAAACATCCATTCCAGCGTGTATGCGTAAAATTTTTTCTCTTTTACTCTCCTTTTTTATATTTCATGTTGCTCTCAACATTTTACGACTGCATTCTTTGAATGCACGTTTTTTATTTTTATTTCATTTTTTTTTATTATTAAAAATAATGATAATATTATTCCAATTTCAAGGTGCAAGAGAGATTTACCTTGAAAAATTCAAGTTCACTTTGTTTAAGCTTCGGGTGTAGCTAAAGGTGCTTCCTTCTTCTCTTCGGACGTAACCGATTCTTTCTTTTCAGCTACCTTCTCGCTTTCTTCTTCTTTCTTAGGTGCAACCTGAATTCGAAGAAAATTTTCTGTATTTGCATTCTACTTCTGATAATTTTTTTTACTTTACCTCCTCTTTGCTAGCCTCGTCGAAGTTCTCAACTAAGTCGGGAACCTCGTCGTCTTCCTCAAGGGCAGCTTTGCCAACCGCGCTGCCAGCAACAGTACTTGCTAGTCTTTTCAGTTGAGTCAAACCCTCAGGTCCCAGTTGACTTAAGATGCCTGGCAACATTTCCGTGATCTGTTTGTTTTCACCATTACCAGTGATGGCGAATGTGTTGGCAGACAAACTGGCCTGGGCTTTGGGGTTGTTGAAGTGAATGACTGTACCATCATCCTTGATCATATTGACCTCTTCGATTCCAGGAATTGTGTTTACAGACAATTTCTTCAAACAACTTTGAAGTTTTTTGTCGTCTGTTGCAGCAGTAGCATGGACAACCTGTAATATTTGAAAATAAATGAGTTTGAAATTGAATAATAAAACAATTAGTTAGTCAAGAATTACAGTGACGAAAATATTGTATATTCTTGACTCATTTATGCAAATCACGTTCCAAATCTAGGGGGAAACTGGTACGAGCGAAACAAAGACATACTAGATATAATCACCGAATCAAATAAAAAAAATGTCCCAATGTTTTGTTATTCTTCATATACGCACGATATTGTACAGTTTGAAACAAAATTGATTGACGCATGATTGCGAAACTAGACCGAAAAATACAAATATTAGCAAGCACAAAATGATGAATCGCCATAACCCAAAATTCGAAATATAAACCAACATGTGTCTCGAAAAAAGTTTCATAAGCATTCAGAAGAGAAATCAGTTGGCTATTACATACAATTTAGTTCTAAACATAATTTACCTTCTTCTTACGCCTGGGTGTACCCTTTCCGCCAATTCGTACTTGGGCTTGGAGTTTTTTCAGCTTCTCTGGGTTCATGTTTGAAGATCAAGGGTGACGCTAACGCGAGTACGTACTCCAAGTGATCTATTGACGACTAGACAACACTAAAACCGCGTTTTGACTCCACGAAAAAACCGACAAGAACTTTTTGAGCCGGCACGCGAACACGTGCTCCCTGCTGAGTTAGTCGCGAGGTACGAGAAAATGGATGGTACGCTCTTTTCTGTGTGCCTCTCGTGACGTCACGAACCCGTTTCCGTCTTCCAAAAATTAACATACAATTCGTAAATTTTATTTCCCTCTTAAAGACAGCTAAATCAATCATAAACACACATAAAATATTTATAAAATTTAAACCAATTGTAAAATATTACAATGCGCTAAGAGACATTCGATTTCATAATAGTTTGAAACGAATGAAATTTCATTTGATCGGCGTAGTAATCGAATAAAGGAAAACTATGATGGCGGTATTAATTTGAATATTTTGCATTTCTTTTATCCCAAAAGTTGATTCTTTTTCAACGATATTTGATAAGCTCATTGTCAGTATATCAAGTAATAGGAACTGATAGGATGTATTATTAAATAAAAAAATATTTCTTTGTTCATTTTCTTCAATTTTAACTTCAAACTATGTACATTATATTACATTTTTAAGGTTAATAATTTTTTATCAGTTTCTATATATAATAATTTTTAACGCATGTATAATGCAATCATCAATTAATCAAACATAAATGTATAAAAATAAATTTTGTAAAATAAACAACAAAACGATAAACAACTTTTTAAAAATCAATTTTTAATTTTGTTTTCTTTTAATTGATACTTTGTGCAATACAATAAATTAAAAATGACTCCAAAATATAAAATAATTCAGTCTTCATTATTTTCTAAAAATTCGACCGAAACAATTGTGATACTCGTAACACCTACAGATAATTCTTATACTTAACGTACTGCCGATTCATACATGATACAATTAAAAAAACGCTCTCTTTTCTAAATCATGATAAAATTTGGATTTTCTTATTATTTTTGGTAAAAATAGTACAAATATAGAAACACGGTGACAAAAAAATATATATTTATATATTAAAAATATCAAGGTCAATAACTTTTCGACAACGCGATCTTTCTCCATTTGTGAGATGCATCGTTCTTAATGTGACCGAACTCAAATCTTATCCTGAGTTCACCAATTTTCGATATCGGTAAAATGTCCGGTATCCATTCGATGAGAAATGGAGTTGGCTCGGTCTGATTCGGATGTGTATTGCCGACTTTCAGATATGTCTTTAGTTCCAACGGCTTAATAAGCGCATTGTTATTCGTCTTTTTGAATCTATCAATTTCAGTTTCCTCGCGCTTAAACAGCTCGTACGTACCATCCGCATTTTGGACGAAACTTCTGGTAATTTCCAATGGTATGAGTGGAGTTTCAAAGATACTCTTCACATGAAGTATATTCGTAATTTGCCACGTATACTTGGTGAAGGTACCAAGTGGTACACCATCTTTTCGTACGAATGCCGTTGTTGAATTTGGTAAACGTTTCTTTTTCCCGCCACATGAAATACGCTCTCTCAAACAGTCGAAGAAAGTCTGCGGTGCGTGAAACACTAACGGGTCTGGTTTTCCATCGAACTGGAAGTGCATCGTTTGATTAATCCTTTCAGTAACAGATGCTAACCAATTAACGAATAACAAATTCACGCTCGATTCGTCTACTACTTCAACGGTGTTGTGATATTTTTTTATTATTGTCGGCTTCGTTTTACCTTTTCTGGGTTCGATAGAGTTGATATTGTTCAAACCAGTCGAATTCGAATGTGGTTTCTCGTCACGTTTTCGCTTTGCTGAGCTCGTCGGCTGTTGAGTATTTGCACAACTACACACACTTGTCGAAGGAGTACTACTACTGCTAGTTTCACCCTGCATTATCGTACTTTTGTTCTCTAACAATTTAATACTATTGCTGCTTAATACTGTATTCGTTTCGATTAGTTTTATACTGTTCACGTCCAATACCGAATTTGCGTCGAGAACTTTTAAAGTGCCGGGATTTAATATTTTTATGTTATCATTTAGTATGTACTGACTATTGTTTAGCATATTAAACTTTGAATCAACCTCAACGTCGTCATCAAGAATCTTAACTGTATTTCCGTCCAGTTGAAAACTGTTCTGGTCGATTACTTCCAAATTATGAACCTTAAAATCAATTAATAATAAAATATGCAAAACTAAATTCTTTTGTCTCATTCCTATATTACCTGTGAAATAATATTGGTGTCTTCTAAAAGAGATCTATCACATTCAACTTCTATATTTTCTACAATTCCAGTGGGTAGTATTACAGGATCTAAATTCATTGAATCGATATCTAATCTATTGCCGTCCAGATGCTGGACAGTTAACGTTTCATCCCGGAATATTAAAAAATGCGTATCCTGATCGTCGTTAGTTGACGTGTTATCTAAATCTAAAATTAATATTCTTTTAATTTCATTATTCATAAAATTTGTTTGTACCAATTTACCTATTCCAACCATTTTTTCTGTTTCGCTGTCTGAAAATAATTCTGCAGGTGGTCTCAACGAACTAAGATCTGTTTGATCTAGGTTAATGTAATAGCTGAATTCTTCTGCCAATTTTGGATCACTAGCAAACGCGCATATACAAGCATAAAAATGTACACATTTTTTTGGCTGTGTCGATGTACTGGCTTCGGATTTATCTCCGCTGACTTTGGTTGTTCCCTGATAACAAGTATAACATTTAGAATGAACATAATATTTAAATATTTTAAATATATATTACCTTAAATGAAGTACAATTACAACAGTAACGATGTTCTACTCTATCTTTCAATTTAGTAACAAAGAAAGAAAAATGTAAATATCCTAAAGGGTGTTTTGGTGAAGCTTTACATTTTACAACCATGATATTCTTTGAAACTCTTTGTACTAATGGTCCCGATGTTTCAGTCGCTAGTAACCAAATTTCTTGTTTTATTTCATTATTTACATTAAGTGAAGATAAAACAGAGTTTCGTAACGTAAGCGGTTGAGCTTCTGCATAACATTTTAGAGCAGCTTGTATGTGCTGACAGGTAGAACGTGATGTATCGGAGGAAGATGAATCTTGTTCCTAACAGAAAAAATAATAAATTACAATAACTAAGTGATTTTAACAAAAAATTAAGTTTAATAACTCACATGACACTTCAAAACTGTCGTGTCAAAACTTCTTTCGCAACTGTCTACGAAACATAAAGTTGTGGTCTGAGAAATGAGTGCATTGGCATCGTTCGAAGTGCTGGCATTAAGTAATGGTAATTGCACAAATCCTCGGTGGTCGGGACCCTTGTCCCGAACTCTGACGGAAAATACTTGCGCCGTCGAACCAGTAATGAGCTTGCATGCTTCGGTCGACAGTTTACGTTTCTCACCAGGTTCCTTGAAAACTGCATCGCAGTATTTATTTTTACAACATAAGCCTCGGGAACCATTATAAGTACCACATTTAGGACATTTTCTTACACCCCGTAGTGTGGCTTTGCCAAGATCGGATAACAGTCTCCTTAAACGATCTTCATTTGACATAGCTATAGAGAAAAACGAGAAACTTTTTTAACTGATAATAGAATTTAAAAAGCTTATAATAAACTGATAAATGAATTGTGAATCAAATTGGATCGCTGAATGTAAATAATAAATCACTTTACCACACCGACGTCTTATTTTCATTTGTAATAGCACAACGATGACGAATGAAGCCGGCTACATTGATTAAACACGAGGAAGGGTGAGAAACATTAATAACGAAAACACAAAAACATTGAAGATATTTTAATAATGCACTCACCTCAAACAAAAATAAAAACTGCGTCCCGTGTATCACGGCCGCGTTAATGAGGAAAAATAATAATCACGCCAGTGTACGTGCGTAGCACTTGAAATTACACCAGTTACTTTCAACTAAACGGTAAATAAATAAAGCGCATCTCACAAACCAAAGCGGCCAGGTAATGCCTAGCGATAAGCGCAAATCGAGCGCTCGTAAAGTTTCGGAATAATTTTTTCGTGTTTTGACGTGAGGTGGCGGCACAGTCAACGACAATTACCGGAAAAATGGCTACCGTTCAAAACTTCACGTTGATCACACACGTTAGGTAAATACTTAACGAAGAAAGTCGACATTTTACATATGAGGCGAAACCTTGCTAAAACGAACCGTAGTGAAATTGAACCTCGTTGTAACGAATTGATAATAAATTTTCAACGAAACGTAATAAATCTGGTAATCAAAAAACGAAATTCAGGATAATAACAATAAACTGTTTGCTTTATCGAAAAGGGTGTACTATAATGATACTCTGCTGCATCTCCCATGGTCACGGAGGATGCTTCTTAATCGAGATAAAATTTGAAGTGCAATCACCAAACGCACCCCCGTGACGGACGCAAGTGGAGCATAAGTAATACGCTAATGGATGTCGAACGGGTCCCGTCGTATTTTACGTATGAGAGAAAAAAAGATTATTGTTTGTCGCGTCGTCACACGATGAACGAGTCATCGTTGTGATCGACTGTCGTTTCTCGGAATACTATCCCGTTGACACTACGTCAGGATGATTTTTTGGATCTTGTTGTTGACGTGCGTCGAACTGACACGACAGCAAACCGATGAGGGTGATTTACGACCAATTTACGTTACCGCGATACCTGGTGAGACGTCCTGCGATAACACGGCCATTTGTAAATGGATGGAGAAATTTCGGGATCCATATGCAGTCGAAGATTACGAAAAGAGAGTTCCTAGGAGTTATCATCCAGGTTACGGGGCACCGGCACCAACTTATATTCCGTGAGTAAACACCGAGGTTCGAGCTATAATCTCTTCACGGTGAAATGACACGTTTTACTAAATGAGTTAAAAAAATTTCTCTTTATTCAAGAACGTTCGATCCGATCAGCATCTTAGCCTCCCTGGCTTTTATGGCATTTCTTCTTCAAACTCTCTCGACCATTTTCGATAGATCAAGATCGTTTTTTCCCACTGTAGTAAGTAGCCGAAAGTCGTCCGAGGCAAAACAGGAAGAGTTGACGAAACGCGTTTTGAAAGCTCTCAATAAATATGTGAGTATACGGAAATTAAAAATACGAACTCTCTTTGATGATTTTCATTTGCAGGAGAACCTTAATTCGAATTCCATCGTGCGTATACCGAACGGTCTGATCGAACATCGTACAAACGAGAAGCGCTGAATCGAAGAAATAACGACGATACCATTTATATCTTCAATATATTAAATAACTATTAATTAGATACAGTTATGTGCGACAATAAATTTGAAGTCATGGTATATACAATTTATCTTCTCTCTCTCATTCTCATCCACTTTGATTTCTACCCCTCTCTTTAGATTATCAAAGTGATCATATCGTGTCGATCAACATAGTTTTCCACGATTCCTTTTATTTATCGTATTTATGCCTCTTCACGCATCAACGGTAGAAAGACAGGCGCACTTAACGTCGAACCAGTAATGTTGTAAAACATTTCGTGAAAAATTAGAATAAAAACAGGCAACTATATAAACTCGATCTGTTACTTATAATTATAATCGGCTTTGCTTTGTTTTACGGAATGAGGTTATAATTACCGCAGTAAAGAATAATTACACGGATTTATTTCTGTGGTTTTTTTTTAATAATACTAACAATAATTTGATTATCGCAGACTAACAGATCAGTTTTTACGCAGACAGGGATTATCGATACTTTTGAATATCACTAATTGTTATA
>NCVS01000246.1:13421-47029 GCA_003055095.1 Goniozus legneri
CTATAAAAATTTTCTCAATATTTCAGTATTAGTAATTAAAAAATAGGCAAAAACGGTGATCATTCGCGTATAACCTTATTTCTCTTTTGTTAAGGTATTATATATATATATTTGTATATATATTTGTATATTTCTTCTTTTTGATAAATTCACGCGAAGAATGGACGTTTTTGCATATCGATTAATGTTTTTCTTCACGTGTCTCTACGAACTTGAATTACTCTCAACTCACACCGTTCAACATTTTTGCGCAGAAATTAATCTCGTTTCTAAAAACTTTGAAGAGACATGACAAAAAGGAAGAGACACGGATACATATATATGGCAATGAAAATCACATGTTTACGATCATTCGGTCCAAGAAGAGCTGAATCAGCATGGGTGAACAAATTTATTCGCTCATTCTGAATATACTGCTCTTAAAGTTAAACAATTTGCCTATGCGAATGATGAATAGAAAAAAGAAACAATACTGTGTTTATGTAGTAAAATCCTAAAAACGCATTACAATTTTTCTTTAAATTACATGGAATCGTGTGCGCATATATATACAATCGTTTATTCAGGTTTTTTTTTATCTTTTTAGTTAATAAATAAGAAAAACAATATAAACGCACTATGCATGTAAATCGATAAAAATGTACGATTAATATTCATAGTATATAGTAGATAATAACTATATAAATAATAATATGCCCTTTTTTGGCTGCTCCCGCGGAAAACTCATTTTCCTCCACGTCCGAGATTTCAAAAACGAAAAGTTAATTCTTTCGACTAACTCGAAGCGTATTCGCTGTAAATAATATATTTATACTAAAGATTTGTCAACGGGAACAAAGAATACGCGTCACAAGAGGTATACATATAGTTTGAATTAAATAGAATTCTTAAATAAGTGTTTTTCTTTTTCCACGTAAAGATGCAAATACGTATGGAAGAGCAGAAGTGTTCTCATTCGGTCTTGAATTTTTAGTTGTGTTATCACAATAATGAGATTATGATTATAAAAGAAAATGCCTATTTGCACATAAATCCGAAACAATTGTCGTGAATGTGTATCACTATCATACCATACTTACAGTTTTCACTCTCTTTCACTCTCTCTTCTGTAAAATTGAATATGTTGGTTTTATAATTCAGACAATTCAATCGATACAGACACCTTTGTAGAATACAAAAACGTACAGACATATACATTTAATGACTACCATATACGTTTAAATCGAATAAGAAACTTTGCAGTCAGTTTTTTTCTCAAAACGGTCTATTGAACTATCTGAATTATGGCTTTTCTTATTTCGTATTATCAATCCTAGACTTGATAGGAATTTTAATATTTGTTTTTCTTTTCTCTTCAATACAATTGGAGTTTCTCTTTTAATACGAATAGGAGACATTAGCGATACGTATTTACAAATGTCTATGTATTGTGTAAACGAGTACACTTATCAGTGGGACGATAATTGTACTGAACTCGAAGCAGAAATAGGAAGTTTTTATTATTCTTTTTGTATTTCAACAAATGTAGACCTAACCGTTTTTAAGGCCTTATCTAATGTCACAGGCTTTCGTCGATTTTTATTTTCTCTCATCGGAGTAGAAAGTTTATATTTAGTCTAGATGATCCCTGATTAACGAATTCCTGTACAAAGAATTCTTCATACGGAACAGTGTGGGGGAACGAGAGTTTATCCATAGTAAAAATTTCGACTTTCTATTACAGCATTATAACGCGTGATCTTTGGTTACCCAAGAGTGTACCTATCGATGCAATATTTTTTCGCTGAATAGCGCAAAAATCACTAGCATTAAGATTAATCGTAACCTTAGTTGTTTGAAATTTATATTTAATTGTAACTAATTCAATTGGCCACTGTTTCGAGACGAGCCAGTCACAGATCAACGTGAATACAAAGAAACGTTAAGACAACTTGTCACAATACAATGAAATATTTCAACCGCGTCACATTTTGGAAGGTTGCATCAACGATTTTGTTTTCATAAAGAGAAGTTTGCAGTATTGGAAGTATGCGAACATATGAATAAATGTCCTATGATGCATCGTCGTTATCATAGATATAATCATTTAAGCTTATTTCGAAATCAAATATCTTTTTTCTGAAATTCATATTTTTTACTACTTTGCTGCTAGGCACTTGTTGAGAGCAAAACTCACATTTTTCCCACATTATAGTTTATATTGAAAATCCATGAGAAAACCTAAATTCCGCAACCTAATTTCTAGAATTAAATCCATGGTTTGGCACTTGAGGTCATGGAAGGCAAGATGTTTATTGATTAATTCAAATAAACTTTTTATTTTCTTAGTTCTTTCGTTCGATTATTACTCGAATTGAATTTAATCAAATTTGATTTTTAATTGGATATGAAATGTTGTATATCAGTCTTAAGCGATATTCTTCTCAATTAATTCTCTCCTTTTTAATTAAATCTAGGTATTCAACTCACTAAAGCAACGATAAATATTTTTTTCTTGAAATCTCACGACGAGCGTACAGCATAGGACAGAAGAGCGCTTCGATGAAACGATTATGTGACCGTGAAATCAATTCGCACTGTTATTTAGTGACTAGCCTTTCATGTATAGTCCGTATAAAAAAGTCACTACTTCATCGACAATTATTTTTCTTTAACGACAAACTTCAGCATCGAACAAGGCATAAGAAAAGTGCATTTATCTTTGCATAGCATAAACCTACTCTTAATTTCTCATTTCATTACAAAATTCCTATTTATGAAATTTTCGACATTTTTCTTTATAAAAAAATCACATGCCAGATTTCTCTCTCGTTAAAACTTTGCTCTTAATATATAATACGATGAAAAAAGGGGGATGACTTCCACGCGTGCAAACTACGAATGAAAGTTTCTCTAGTTTTTCACGATTTACGGTGATTCTCTTTACTTAATA
Source organism: Goniozus legneri (assembly GCA_003055095.1). Classification (NCBI taxonomy): domain Eukaryota; kingdom Metazoa; phylum Arthropoda; class Insecta; order Hymenoptera; family Bethylidae; genus Goniozus; species Goniozus legneri. Next base: position 16,354 of record NCVS01000246.1, read on the forward strand.
AAAATGTGACGCGATTTACTTAATCGGAGTCCTCCTCGATCGTGGGCGGTAGCATCGCTAGATGCTGAGGACTAAGCATGCCGCGCGACAAGGCATACTCAGCGAGAGCGCGATGACAAAAAACATACTGATCGGGCATCTGTATGCTATAGGCGCGCTGAGCACGTATTTTCTCCACTGTACCGCGTATGTCAACGGTGCCGGTGTCCTCCAAGCGCGATATGCAAATGTCCAGGGTGCAGAATGTTCCTAGAAAAAAATATACTCGTTCAAATAAGATCGATTGAAAGTTGTTTTCTTCTCTCTTACCTGTTCGTCCAATCCCGGCACTACAATGTACGACGATTGGTGGACCACGAGGGTGTCCAGCCCACGTATCTCCTCTACTCGCCAGTAATTTATTTTGCTGCTGTCTCACCAACGACAGGAACTGTAATAAAGCTTTAGCCGATTGAGGAACACCATAGTCTGGCCATGCGGTATACAACATATGACAAACTTCCCTAGTCTCATCAGTCTGTAAAATTAAAATTAATCTTTAACAATCGATAAAATTCTGGTATTTGAATTTTCATTGAATGATTTTCACCTTGTTATTTGTAAGAAGTAGCATAGATATCGTATAATCTGGGTTGGTTTCGACTTCCAGAGTCGTTATCGTGAACCCGCCCGCTTGTACTTCATCTCCTACTGCCGGACCCCAATACTGCGCGCATTTCGTGCGCCCCCGTTCAACAACTCTATCGAGAACAATTATTGAAAAAATTAATAAGAATAATTACGAAAAATAACAAAAAAAAAAAATTACATGAATACCAACCGTGTAGTCATGACTATAACAAGAGTTTGTTGTTCCCAAATCATTTTCCAGAAATCGCCGCACGTTTTAGGAAGTGGACCCTGAGTGCTGATGAACGCATTTTTTTGCTTATAACCGTCAACAAAGTTAGCGTTGATGTAATCGGTCGTAGCGTCACCATCGACTTGCGACAGACAAACTCGACTATGATCGTAACAAAGAACGTCTGTGTAACGATTTTTCGACAAATTTTGCTTCAATCTAAAAAAAAGAAATGATTATGAACTTCATGATTTTATTAAAAATTATTTCTATCGAAAATTAATGAATTTTCGTACTTTGCATTGTTGAATGAACCGTCAGGCGGCCTCTGACGAATCTCGGCATACTCCGAAATGAGACCAGCCCTTCCCCTCACGTGTATATCTTCGATCAGCTGTTCCATGGTGATTGCCTGAATTCCAAGATCGCCGTGAAGACTGTCGTCGTCGCTGAAGCCCGAGCTCGCCGACGACGGTGGCTGCACGGGTGACGGTGCTTCATCGTTCGCCATCCAGCATGCGTCGCCGTTCGTGATTTCGATCTCGCCGATATTCGCCACACCATTTTTCGGCTTTGACTTATCGGCGCACGGGCTCGTAGGACTGTCGGCCGGCGTCGTGCCGTTCGGACTTGGCCTGACAGTCAGATTCTTCGACGTCGGCGACAGTGGCGTGGTTACTTTGGGGGTAACCTGAAATTTCGTTCGTCATGTCTGTTCGATCGCTACATCAAAATTCCAAATACCAACCTCGCAGAGTTCACCCCCTCCGCGGTTCGTCATAGACTTAAGGCAATGTAACAGCCATGCCTCATGCTGTACCTCCAACGTGCCACCAAGCCGAAGCGGTAACGATTCGCGTGGTATGTGCTGCGTCAATTGCGGAATTGATACCGTGAAAACTCGATCACGCAATTTTTCCCTAACGAACAGTCGCAATATCTTGAACGGCGCCTTGAACCACAACGGCGCCGTGACAATCAACACCTTTTTCAATTTTGCCGGATAACCACCCTGCGAAAATAAATAACCACATTAGTAAGAGAATTAGATAAATTAATTGATAATTGCAAAATATTCAGCTTGGCGTTAGAACAATCGGTGCTAATTCGGACGTGTTAGAAAATGACGACGCTAAACCAACGTCACGGTTTTTCGTTCGCTGACAATTTAAATTTAGACGACGTTTTGCGTACATTACCACGGGTAACGTAATAAAGCAAGCAAAGAGGGGAGAGAGTATGACTGAAACCTCTTTTGCAAGCGTGACAGTCGCGAAAAACATCACGTACGTACGTTCTCGTTGAAGTTCACCCCAACGACCTTGAGAAGTCTCGGAATGAACAAGAAGAAAGACGAAAGGAAAAATCGTAATTGGGTCTCTCTCTTTCTCTCTCTCGCACTCTCGAGCCAGGTGAGCCACGGCTGAGGTAACTCCGGCGCAGCTAGATCAGAGGGCGGAAGTACCGCAATGGTATGTACGTCAGCAAGTACCACCACCCGGTGACGACCAATCGCGAACCACCCTCGTCAGCCAACCAACACCACTACCAACCACCTACTCCGTTAATTTTCCCCCCTCGAGCGCAAAAAAAAAAGAGGAACGAGAGAAACTCGATCGAAACTCCAACCAATCGAGGAAAAATCACAGCAAACTCAATTCCCACCTATCGCTGCGATAAGGATTTAGCGAATTCGTGGTAAAAGTTACCTGACAAATTATATCATGAGGGATTGCGACAGAGAGTGTTACGCGATCACGTCGGATTATACGTCTTTATCTGTCTTTGTAAAAACTCGCACATTTACGGTACACCTACGCGCACGTACACACGAAAAGAGAGCGCGCGCGCGCGCGCGCGTACGGTCGAAACGCAATCGATAGTCGGGCTCCCGATTAGCGTAAGCCCACAGCACGGCCACGACGTTAAAGACTCGACTGTTCTACGTTCGGTCCTTTTTTTTCCACCACCTGGCTCCCTTTCCCCACTCTTTCGATCTTCTTCTATCTCTATCCTCCTCGCTCTTGATTCTAATCCACGATTGCGTAGATCGCACCGGAAATAGCTCGCGGCGTAGGCGAACTCGATGCGAGAATCGCGGGCCAAAAGTTCGTTCCGTATGGTACCTTTGTGCCTTCGCTCCTCTTTATTTCTTTGTTCGACGATAGCGATAAGCCTCCGATCAGGACGATAACTGAACTAGCGTCACACGGCCGAGCCGTTATCCTAAACGGAATGGTGGGTTGCGGACGCATGCGCGCAAGTTCAACCCCCTTTTTGTCAGCATCCCCTGAGCTTCCCCTACTGCTCTTCATCCACCTCTTCCTCCCCTCTTCGGAATTATAAACGTACTATCCCCACTTACAGACGTCGCCACCTGCGCGTAAAATCGACACTTGCCAGAGCAGGAAGTGCTCCGTGGTATCGAAATGCTTAGCCCGTTGAACCTCTCGAGATGTCAAGGTTGAAGATAAATTGAAAGACGCCGAGAGGTTTTTTACTTCTTCCGCGCTTCCGAAAGGGCAAAGCACCCGAGAAATGTCAAAGGAAGCGAGAAACCTCGCGACACAAGGAATTAACGGTTCAGAGAACGATTATCGCATGTGTATTTTTATTCTTGGAGGGTTCTTTCATAATTCTCTTTGCGTTGGCGTTACTTACCTTCAAGAGGGTGAGAATTTTCTGAGACAGGTCGTAGTCAAAATTTTGATATTTACTGTCCGACATATCATAGATGAATACTAGTCCTTGCTTCTGAGTCTCTGCGCTCTCTAAGGCAGCATCGAGCTGGTAGACTACACCCTATATTCAGTCAAAGTATTGAATTACAACTAGAACTTGATTATTGGTTAACTAGAAATAAAACAATAATTTTCTTTTACCTGAAGGGTAGTTTGATGAGTTGTGTTCTGCGGTAAATGCAAATGAGCAGTGAAAATAGCAATGGCGGCACCTGTTGCATCTCTGGATGGCTGAAAGTAGAGTCATTGATGAAGCTTCCTTCTTCCGTAGTTAAAAATAAACAAGCTTAATGTCACATCTATCGATGATCGCATACCAGAACAGTGAACTTTCCAGTGCGCAACTCGCTTAGTAAAGGTTCCTGTGTAGGATGAAGCAGGGCAAGTCCTTCCCTCCTTCTTGTAGCTTCGTGTTGCTCGTATAAAGCCAAAGCTCTGGCAACTTCAAATTTTCTGGCAGCTAAGAATTTGACAGCTGTGCTCCAAGATACTGGTCCCGTTCTTCTTCCAGCCCTGCATTTGTTTACCGCTTCTATAAACTCTTTTGTGGCCTGTAGAATAAAAAAATGAATTATTCATTGTGAAATATATTAATACGTATTTCCATACATTATATAATATTACATTCATTATAATATTATCATTAATTCATTTCTATAATATAAATCATGTTATCCTGTATAGGTATGAAAATGAACAGATTCAAAATAATCATTGCCAAGCCAAAAAACAAATCCCGAGTAAAGACTGTATGCGCGCGACTTGAAAATTATTCAAACGCTTTTAAACACTTTAAACGCCGGTAATCCGGTACCGGTTGCAGCTGCATGCACACGGGCGCACGCGCATAATATCGAGCTGACGATTCGTCATCGCGGTGTGTAACACGATCTCCAGATTTGCACTCTCGAAATCGCAAAAGAAGAAAATATGCGATTTGAAGCGAAAATGAAGAAATACAATCGAGTCTTTAAAATTGCGTTTCAAGATAAAATAACAACTTTATTTCTGTCAACTATCTCGCTTGAATGAGCGATTCGCTATACTAAAATCCCACCAATTCTAATGAGGCTCTGGAGTTTCAGGAAATTTTCCCCGTCCATTTCAATGCAATTCTGATTTTTAAAAGGTAATTCGCGGTAATGCGCTAGGTGAGTACGTGCCGTTTTTTTTATTTTCGCGTTACGTGCGTGCGCTGATATTGCTTCCGGCGCGTGTCCGGCTTAAACCGTTCCTCCTCTCTAGACTCTCTCACTCGCTCGTTCGTGTACTCGTTTCCGGTATTACTGCGTTCTGAATGTCGAAATGATATGCGATAGAGGCTGCACATTTTATTTTCATTCGTACGTCAGTACGGAAATATGCTTCATACATATAGAGAGAACACGAGAATTGGAATGCTATGAAATCTAGTTATGAAGAATTGGTCAGAATTAAGGTTTCTGACGTAATTTGAGAAAAATTCATTGTATTTTAAAAATTTTTTTCTCACGATAAGACTCATTGTAATAGGATTCTATTGTAGCTATTTCGGTCAGTATTTGAAAATAGATATTTTAACTAACCAATCTCTCGAAACAAGAACTGACGTCATTTCGTTAATTAGCCAACCCTTTCGTAAATTGAGCGCATCCGTGTGTACGTTTTGAATGAGGTAGACATGCCTATCTGGTAGTCGCGCAAAACACTCAACGATGAAAAGAAATAATATTATTGCTAGTCGAACGCATCCTCTTTTACTAAACAGAAGAACGTGATTTTTTTATTTGTTAAACACAGACCATTACTCATTTCGGATGACATCAGTTCGCTGGTTTTCTAACATGCGTTTGAAGGATGATAAAATATGAAACGATAAGAAATTCAACTCTTATCGTTTACCAGAAAATCAGTGCACGCTAGCGGGATTGTTATAAATAAAGTGCATGCGTGTGCTGCTGCTGATGGTTATGTTTACTTTTGACGTAAACAAAAAAATATTGGAAAAATGATCACTCGACATTCGAGAATCTTCTGGCTATCGGTAACACTACTAATGCTTATAATCGAGCCGTTAATTTTCTAATATACAGAATTAGAAAAAGTCGCACTATCGTTAAACAACATAATTGACAATTCTCTTACTTGTTCTTGTTCTACCGTCAAAACCGCCGCCATCTTGAAACACGCAGCACACGATCGAACGTTCACGTTGACTTATTTTTTTTCACCTCCCCTGTCAACTATACACCACAAGTCAAGATCCTACGGTAACTCATTTTGCGGACCCGCACTCAGTTCGTTCACACAAATTCCACTAACCAGAAAATCATAACCGCCTCCCGATGGAGCAGCTTCCTTTTTTTTCAATTAATATTTTGTACGATCAAAGTAACTGGAGGCGGTGTGTGTCAATCGCACTCGCGACTCGAACCGCACACGCTGGATCGACCTCTCGATGCGAGAATTGGCGAGAGTCGACATCTATAGAATCGTTCGATAGATCGAAAATGTTGAATCAGCCATCAGCAGCCATGTTGTTAAAAGAACGTAGCGCCGTTCATGTCGATGTGTCAACGACTGATTTTGAGGTTAGGATTAGCATTTAATTGTCAAAAAATTGGGTTAGCCCGGTGATATTTTGGTAAAATGTCGAGCAATTATTTAGAACTCGATATAAATAAGCTCTTTGAAGAACATACAATTAAAGAAATTGAGGAAATACAGAAAAAAATACAACTTGAGAGCGACAGGAAAAAGATCGAGCTTCGTTCGTTGGTTGGGTAATTTATCAACATTTATATTTAAATATCAATTTATAATTAAATAAATCAAATCCAATCATAAATCATCCATAACTGTTTTAATATTTAGGGAAAGGTATCGTGATTTAATATTGGCCGCTGATACCATAGCAAATATGAAAATAACCTCAGAAAAAGTTGTTGACAAAATCATGAGAATTGAAAATAAATTTAAAGAGTTGCAAAAGAAATATTTAATTGGATTTAAAATAGAGCCAATTGAAGACAAGCCAAGAAAGTATGCTCATTCTAATATTCTTATAAAAAATCAAATTTTTCTGTGGCTTTCATTAACAAATTTTTGAATCTGTTTATAGAGAAGTGAATGATGCATTTGATTCAATTGTTATTCAAATAAAAATCATGATGGATGTGCCAGAACATATATGGTCAGCAATTGACAAGAAAAATCTATTTTTAGCAACCCAACTATTTTTAATTGCCCAGCACATAAATTATAGTCTTATATTGGAAGTTGGAAAAGACGAATTATCAAATAAATATCCTTTAGTTTTGAAGCAATGGGATATAATTAGTCAATTGAAGAGTATTATTTCCAATGAGTGTAATAAGATACTACAATCACTGGATATTTCAGTAGCGGTAAATAATAAATTCATATGGAATGGAAATTTGTAAATAACTGAAATTGTTTGATTACAGAGCTCAGCTAATTGTTTGGCATCGTTAGTTTTATTAAATGAGACACCTTATTCAGAGTTATTAGATAAATTAATAACATCAAGGAGTTATGCTATTAGATCGGTAATCCAGGATGAAGGTGACAATAGTGTGAAAAAGAGAATAAAAATGTGCATTCAAATTTTAATTCAGACAATAAATCTGATTTACTCTTGTTTTATGAGTGAGTTTGAGATTTTTATTTTGATAATGAAAAATAATTATTATTAAAATAAATTTATATTTAAGGTTTCAATGAGAAGGAAGGACTAGTCTTACAGAATATAAAGAATGTGAAAAATATTGATGCTTATTCGTTACTCTCCAAATTAGATGTGGATAATGAGATAATGAATGCTTTCTTACCTCCGATTATAAAATCTCACAAAGTATTCACAAAAGATATACAAAATAAATTTTTGCCTGAGGATGTAGAAAAAAGTGTAAAAAGCTGGTTAGAATGGATAAAAGAATTTTGTAATCTGGAAATGACTAAATTATTAAATCTCATAATGTCTGTAAAAGGACTTTATAATATTCGTGAAGAAGTAACAAAGATCCATCTTCCAGAGAACTGGAATGTTATTTTGAAAGAATTGTCGCTACCAGATATTAATTTATGGTCGGGATTCTTTCAACCTTTGATAACCGAAAGGGCGAAATGTAAGTTTGAAAATAGTTTTGATTAATTTCGGAAATTAATACCATATTTCTATAGGTATAATCAATGAAAACTGGTCTGAAACATTCATGGAATTGAAAACTAGTGTTCACAAATTGCTTAGTAAACTTGCGCAAGATAAATGTGATTTTCCCGAACACGATTTAAGATGGTTTGTTTGGGCAGATTCGCCATTGGATATTCCACAAAAGTTAACAAAAGATGGAGAATTAGACAATAAAAGGCCTCTTCTAATGAAAACTAAAGGATTCTCGCCGAGCGTTGTGGAATTATGCAAGAATCTGGACAAAAACCTTTTAACACTTCTCGCCGATCTCGAAAAATATTTATTCGAATCTGAAAAAACATTATCCGTCAAAGACAGTTTACTGTCCACAAATATTCCGTTCATTTCGAATTCATTCTCGGATCGAGTAGAATTGTTAGAATATCTACAAACAATCAGTGAGAAAATGATAAAAGACTTTATATCATTCCTCAAATCCGAATATGTTTCGGAAAAACCTGTGTGTGGCCAGTCTGATATAAATGTCATCGTGCTTGCAAGATTCTTAACGGCTTTAACATCATTATCACCTAATTTAAACAAGTGTTTTACTTTATCAAAAACAAGCGGATTTAATATATCGGACTCGAAATGGGCATCAATCTGCGACAATTTATCAACTGAGAGTTCCACTTTATGGTCATTATGGGCTCAGATGTACAAATTAAAAATGAGAGAACACCACGAGAGATATATGAATAAATCTATATTGGACAATTTGAATATCTCTGGAATGATTTCGGAATGGGAAAGGGTAACGATCGAAGAAGAAGCTGAAAAGGGGAATAGAATAAAATCGGAAATATTCGTTCCCTATCAACCATCGATTGCATTACAGAAATTTCTAACGGCCATTAACAAGGATTTGAACAAAATTGTACCTCATACAATCCCTAAGTATGTATTTCGCAATGAATTTAACTAATTTTCCAATTTAAAACCTCACATCACATATAATTGAATGTTAACAATTGCAGAAAAGTGCTCCACGACATTATTAATGATATGGCTACCGAATTGTTGAATTATTACCTAGATCTTTCTCAGGCTAGTAATCCGAAACAAAAACAAGCGCTGCAAATACTGTTCGATGTAAAATTCATCGGTTTACTAATGGTGCCGAGGGAGAACAAATTATTAGTGGAAAATGTCACAAAGACATCGGATGCAATACATTCTCAAATCGATCCATTCGATTATAATGTTTTCCTTCCATACATACAAATAAATACAAGAAAATGTACCCAAAGATCATTGGTAAAAAAAAAATAATTTAAGCATAAAAAATCAAGTATCAAAATTTGTGATATTAAAGATTTTGTAATGATTTTAGTTGATATTGGGTAATTTGATACCGCATATGGACCAATTACATTCAATTCTGGGTTCACGTGGCGAATTCGCTAACAGAGAAAGTGGAAAATCCGAGCCACCAGCTGTTTTGGCTACCTGTACTGGTGCACCATGGTTTCCACCTCTCGCTATCACGGCACCAACGAGAAATTTACCTCTCGTGTCGATAACGCTCCCCGAAAAAACACAGGTAAGCTTCGAAAAACTCAGTGGAAAAAGAATTTTATCATTTTATCACAACGATTACATTCTTAGATCGAAGAGAATTCAAATTAGCAGACATTGTTACCGATTTTGGTAAGAATGGTGTTGCGGCATGAATATCAAAGTGCATGATTAGTTTGATTTACACTAACTGATTTTGTTTTCATTTTGAACCTAACTAGAATTTTCTAAAATTAAATTTTCAATGCATTGCAAATATATTAATTGGCTTAATTTTGTTTCGTTCAGAAAAAGAAAGTCACAAAGGAACACACGAGAAACGATTCAGCTGGTTCGACGATAAAGTCTGGAGCGGCGGCATTTTTTGGAGCAATGGGTACCGACTGGTTCAGCACCACATAGGATATTTTTTCAAATTTGATAGCGCAACGTCGTTATATAGTGTACATATTTTAATACATGTAAATAATTTATTACGGAAACAAACTACATTTACTCTCCTTTCGTGATACGCTCGAGGAGGATTGATCTAAATTGCCGATCGAATAACTTTCCGACCTTTCTCCGTGTCGCTAGCCGAGTTCCGTAGGATTAACAAAAGATTGGCTCTCACGATTGTCGCTCACGATCTCGCTTTCGCGATGGAGAAAGGCTGCATAAGAATGAAGCGGCCAACAAGAACAAAACTTTTTTAATTGCGATATTTGTATTGATATTACAAATGAAAAAATAGTAAGATACGAAATTGTTAGTTATTAAAAGACGAAGAGACATTACGATCTTATCAGACAATATTATATGTAGAATATGATCAGTGAGACTAGAATTATTATATTTTTCAGAAAATTAACCAATTCTATGATTCCATGGATGTAAATAGCGTTAAATTCGGCATAGATACGAAAGTGCTTGATAAGAGAAAGCAATGTGTGTCTCCCCACGTTACGCAACCCTGCTTCTCACGCGCGCGCGCTGCTACAGTTACCATTTAGTACAACGACAGCGCCAAGAGCGGGTTCCCGTGGTGAGTTTACGATTGTGTACGAATTCCGCACGGCGCCGCTTGCGCGCAAGGTTTTTACCGTACGAGACTCAAGATGGCCGGATGGGACCAGCAGTGGTGATATCGGTCGTGAGACGTTCGCGCACTCACAGGCGTAAAAAGTCGCGCCAGGAATCGTTGCCGCTCAAGGAATACAGAAGAAATTCGCCGGGTAAACGTCGCAAGCAAATGGTGAGTCTCAAACGTTATTTTATTTCACTTTTAATCTCACGCTTGTTATTATTGTGTATTATTTTTTTTTTTTTTTGTTAATCGTTTCACGGCCGCGTGTCGCGGGGAGCGCGCGAAACTATTTTTCGAAAGCCGATCGACGAATGGCGCATCGGGAAGCTATCGGTGTCGTCTGCTCGGCCAATCCGGGCCGCCCAATTTACGTGAGAAGCAAAATTTCGCACTTTCATTCGAATTCGGCGATAGCGATCTATTCTAGCGATTTTCGGTACATAGATATCAATCGCGAGTGTGATGATCGACGTCATTTTCACATCTGGAAAAATGCACCGGAAAAATTGAGCGCGAACAATGCTACAATTAAAGCAAACGTGTAGAAAACTGTGAAAATTCACTCAAGATGCGTACGTGAAAGTGCTATACCTCTCACGAGCACGAGACGATAATCCTTGGTAGTCGTCGTCGATGGTTTTATCTAATCTCACGATTGACGTTGAATTCGAAAACTTGAAAAAAAAAAGTAGCGATGAGCGAGGGTGAAAAAAAATACGTCAAATTTATTCACACGTGACTCAACGCGATCGATTTCGTTCCACTAAATATAAACCTCGAGGATTACCTACACGCGAATCCGCACTCTCCTGAATCTGGAAAACAGCGAGCAAATCAGGATTGATAACTTCCATTACAAAGTTGTTCACTGTGCAGAGATAGTTCTCTTTAGTGAAACTTGTTGAAATAAAATAACGCGTGAGCCCATTTTCTTTTTAATTTTCTAGTTTTTTGAATTTTTGTCAAAAGTTTGTTCAACGTTGTATGTGGATACAACGATTTATCGTGAGATCTTTTTCTTCACACCATCGATCCCAAGGAGTGACGAGCATTATCTTTCGGCAACGTTCATAAATATTATCATTCGTAAGAGGTTTTCTCGCGCCTTACCGCTACTGCATATTAAGTGTTATCGATATCGGTTAATCGTTATCGGTCTGATAAATAGTGTAAAGGACAATACCACAGCGCATTCTGGCCAATCTGTCAATAAGTAACGTCGAACTTGGGAAAAATTTTTTTCCTCCACGGGGTAATCTTTAGACGAGTTTTAATTCTTCATTCATCGATCCGAAGACGGAATCCGTTTCCAAGAAGCTGACGCGTTGCCTTATCGATATGGAGCTGACGTTCCGTAAAATTATCGCAAATAAATAATTCCCTCGGCCGATATTGTCAAACTCAGTAGCAATTCATTACACGTCCAAAAGAACATGTATCGAAAAAGTTTAGACTGACGGATTAGTTACTATTTGAATAACTGTTGAACAACGAACTCGTACAACGTAACGAAAAATTGAAGAGAGCTATGAAATTTTGTTAATAGATTCGTACCGAAAATAGAGTTTGTAGTAGAATTGCGCAACGATAGAATTATGAATATTACTAAAATAAAGGAGGGGCATAGCGAAAGCGATAAGTAATAGTAATCCAATGGTAAGAGGATAATCAAACGATCAGATACGTCACGTTCAGGTGTATCGTTTGCGTCACTCATCGTTGACACCCGTAACGGCTATATTAGCACGTGGGTTAGTAGCCTCCGATGAAATTATTCCCTCGTCGCGCGTCTTCAATGGCACTCACGTTCAGATCACGGGTGAGTAAATATCGATAAGAGAGTTCCGAAATAAGTTTTCACGCTCGCGCAATTAGCGAATAGTATTAATAATTGGATACGCGATAGTCGAGGTCGCTGAGTCAACGACCAGGAAATCAGCAAGACGACAAAACAATGTGCCTGGCGTTTATATTTTTTTATCAGTTCTATTTAGAAAGCATTTCACTTAGAAATGGTTTTGCAACGTTTTCCTGGACTCGAGGAAGCTCAATCGTTACAAAAATTGTTGACGAAAATGAAATGACGAAATTTTCAATCGAAAGGACGTATAGAGTCGAGTGAAATTGGTTTCGCTGTTTTCTCTGGATATCGTACTCGAGACGTTCCATTTGTTAATTGTTCGACGGAGCCAAAATTCATACTACTCTTATAGATATCGCTTATCGCGATCGATACACTGCGAAAAACTCGGTTCGCGAACAATTTTAGCAAAGACCGTAAACAAAAATATATTGCACGTACACACGCGAAGTATTAAAATATTCTCGACGTTATCGCGGATGAGCATTCGCCGAACACGTTAATTACGCGAAAATTGGAACTGGGATGAGTGGTGAAAATATGTATACCCGTAATCTTAATTGCAGCCTTATCGCATCCAAATTGGTCGAAAAAATCGTTTATCGTCTCGGCGCATCGCGACTCCTCACGTTGAGATTAAATAAAAAACGCCTTAACCGGATTTATCCGAGCAATTAGGCAGCCAGCCGAAACACAGATTTATCACGCGTACATGTATTAACGATAAATGTACAAAAAGGGGGGAAACCAAAAACGAATTTACGACACCACAAAGTGTGTAATTAAGAACGAGTGCAGGGTGAAAAAAAATGTCACGAAAAGTGTTTATCACGTCTGAACTTCGGACATTCGAAGATTCGGAACCGAAGAGGAGAACGATTCGTCTCGTGTAGAGTTATTTTTAACACTCCCCAAAAATTTTTCGAAACTTGGATGCTGATTTGAAATAAATCGCCACACGGTATAACCAATCATAAACAGGACTCGTTTCAAAAACAACACGAGAGACTCGAAACGATCGAATTTTCTTCGTTAGTGTAGTGGTCAGTATCAGAAATTTTGTCTCCAATAAAAGCGATTAGTTTCATCAGAGTTTTTTATAACTTGGTTCTACAATATATGGGTTACATTTACGAGGAACAAAGTTGACACTCTATCACGAGTTTTGCGAGTGTCAAATGGCATTATCATCCATTTAAATCTTCAACGAGAGCTGATCCAACCTCCTTTTAACGTTTCGTGAGGTCCAGGCCAACGTTCGAGCCGAAAACTCGTAAATTTCAGAATGAAGATTAAGCTAATGTCAATGGTCAACCGAAAAATTGATGGTCACGTACGCTCTATCGATATTATTTTTCGAGATTTTTCTTCAGCCCCACGAGGCTGATGTAACTCGGCTCGTTCCGAAAATCATTTATCAATCTTCTAACGCTATCAAATTTTCAGTTTTTTCTCTGCCTAACTGGGATTGTGAATGACATGTTGATAATTTTTTCTTCGGAGTGCTCCAAAAATATAACAGCGTGAGCATCCAAAACAAAAACACGAATAAAATGACTAGCACTGTGTTTAATAAATTTCTTGTTTTGATTCCCAAAAATTCGATCGGTAGGAGATTTTCAGAGCGAAGTTTTGACAATCGAAGCTCGACTGACACTATTAGCACTGAGAAACTCGATGTTTTCGCGTGCACGCGCTGGCGCCTCTCGTTGTTTTCCCGATTTCAGTTGCGAAAAAAAAAACTGCCCCGATACGCGACGAGCGTAAACGACAATCGATTATTACGTAATTCTCACTTTGAACGCACGATTATCGTTGCGTAGTTAGAATTCCTCAATTCCTAATCGATTAGTCGTTTATTAACCGATTATTTATAACTTCCTGTCAATGAAACAACTGACCCGATAATTTGAAGTCCCGGGTGATGAAAAACGAGAGTTTTTATTTTTTTTTTTCTCTCATCGTTGATCCGACACGGCGCCTGAGCAGTTTTTCTTCTCGCGTGATTTCTTCGGTACGTCGTCGAAGACGGCTAGGACGATAACGGATCGTTGTAAAAGCCGGACGACGATAACGCTGAGAGAGGACGGGGCTAACCCGGGCCAATAAATGCCGGGACTTTGCACTCGACGAGCGCACTGTGCTGTGGGACCGTCAAACCGATCCGTACCGTCGTCAGATTTTCTTCGTTTCTTCGTTTCTTCTTTTATTTGCGAGTAGTGCGCGCATGTGTCGGGGCCTCGGTCATGAGCTAGCTCAGCGCGAATTATTAGATAAATTTTATTTTTCGCTCAACGCTATGGACTTTTGCTGGTGACATATACTCGTTTCTTCTCCGTGAGAAGAAGTGGAGAGCTACGAATCATGAAGAGTTGAAAGACTTGTCGTTTCTCCGAACTTACCAGAAGTATTATAGTGCGTTTCTTAAGTATTCTTTTCGTCCAGTCGAGTTGTATTAGTAGTTTATTTAAAATGCTAGACCGCAACGTAATGTTAGTTCTCCGTACGAGGCAAGAGCGTACGGAGAGACGATTGAGGCACAAGAAGGAGGCCAACCCTCCGCCAATGGAGCCTCCTGTGTCCCTCATCAACAATAATCATCTGTATTTGGATCTGAATATGAACTTCAGTACCAACTCCAAGCAGGAAGACGCGAGACTCAAAAAGGTGGGTGGTCTAGACAATTAATCGAGGATCGAAATCTGCGTATCTAATCGAATGAAAATTGCGTCGTTTGCCATTTATGCGAAAGTTCGATATCAGGCGATTTAAAGATTCGTTCTTCAGATTAATCTCTCAACCGTCTTTACGATCGTTGCAACAGTGAATGGCATTGTTCTCTCGGGGATAAATATTGCATAATGATGCGATCGAATCCAGACTGGGTATCTTATTGTTGTCGATCGAGCAAGTGCTCTCAAATTTGCAATAATGAAAATAATTTTTTAAGCTGCGTTGAATTCGACGTAACTAACATTTACCAAACATTTGTCTCTGAAAAATACACGAAATGAGTTTCTCTGTGAGGCTCGTGGGCGGATTTTTTCATTCTCGATACCGCGAGAAACGCAACCGGACATACGGTCGTCGTTCCCGGGGGCCAGAACAAATTCATGAATATTTTGCGACTCGTGTTTGACCGACGAGACGCCCCTCAAGTACCTTTACCCCGTGACATTCTATACGGGAGACGGTATTTTGTACGGCGAGGCTCTTTCGCGAGCGTGCGTGTATTCCGCTTCTTCCGGAGTTACCGCGGCGCGTGATTTATTTCACGAGTCATAAAATATTTCTCCAAGGTGTATACGATCAACGTTGACGAAAATCTCGATTTCTTTCTCTCGATCAATTTGGAAATAATTACGTAAAATTTCAATCAAACTGTAATTCATTTAGACGACATTAATTACGTCAGTGAGGCTTAGTGTGAAGTCGCGATATCGATGACGAGGATCGTGATTTATTGCAAGAGGATACACGCCCAATGTTGACCTCGATATAGTTCAGGGTCGTTATTCTGTAACGACGTCTACAATTTTACGCACGACGATTGCATTCCCGTTCGATAATAATCGATCTACTTGCGTGTTCGTCGATGTGTAAATCCTTTGTCCTTGTTACCGACATTTAATCTGTTTTAAAAATCAATATGAACATGTCTCTCTATGACGTCATATTTATGATTATAATCATTGGGACCAGATATAAGCAACATAAGCAGAGAAACCGAAATTGGAACGATAAAAGATTTTGAAAGTTCTCTTCAAATCTTTTATCTTACGACTATTCTCTTTTTGATATCGGAAAACTAGGAAATTTATGTTTGGTCAGAATTCGGCGGGGAAGAATTAAAATACCCCCTCAAAAATCGTGCGATACACTGAAAAACGTAAACATCGCGAACGACAGTGAACTCGTTATCGCAGTTACGCAACGTTCTTACCTCGAGCTCGTAAGAAAGGGTTCGATGTTGGTGGGGGGAGTTTCCACGCTATTTTTTTTTCTTCCTCTCCTTGTATCAACATTTAGCGCATGCCAACTCGACGCGCCACGCCACGCTGTCAGTATACGGCTTGACGAGTGCACGCAGTTTGTTTCACCTTCCCGTACGTGAGAAGTTACGATTTTTTATTTTTTTTTTTCTCGTAAATTTCAATCCGTGCGAGGGAAGATAAAGAATTTTGAAACAATCATCGGTTTGTCCGAGCTGGATGCGAGAACAAAGAGCGAAATATTGCGACTGACGAAGAGGATCTATCGGGACAGTGAGACGGTGTCATTGAGATACGATCAGTGATAGAATAAGAGTAAGAAAAACAATCGTAAAATCCGGATCGATGGGATAATTCGATACGTGTATCATCGGCTCCCAGGCTTCTCTGTTTTCCCACCTCGTGGCGTCATCATCGCGCGTTCCATCACGCCAGAGCACGATACCGAGGTAAATCACTCGCGGAACGTACGCTGAGCCGAGCGGTGTCGCAGGCGAATTTTTCGAGGCTCTCGAGAAGCGAAAAACAAGAGAGAGAGGAAAAAATAAACAGCCGGTGTCGGATTATCTCGTCCGCGGTCGATCGAACCTAGAAAGCGAGCTCTTCTAGGGTTTCCTCAGGTGGAGAGGAAGCCAACGAGTGATCGAAGCGAGCGAGCGAGAGAGAGAGAGAGAGAGAGAGAAAGAGAGACGAATAAAACGAGATAGAGAAATAACGAACAAGAACGAGGTGAACTACAAGATTAATTCGCACATTCGGAGAGCGAGGATAAAATTTTCTCGAAGAAAGGAGAATTTCGAAGGGAAAAGGTCGCTCATGTGGTGAGAGACGGGGGAAAAAATGGAACGGCCGGGCAGCACAAACGGGGACAGTTCGCCGGACACTATCGTCGCGCGTTCGTCGTCCGAGGAAGACCGGAAGCGGCGCGAGGGGTTGCACGGTGCTTCCGGTGGGCAAGTGGGGGGTAGCAATTCGAGCCTCGAAGCGCAACAGCAGCTACAGAGTCATACGATGGAGAGGAAGAAGGGTCCCTTCGGCGCGCTCAAGAACACTCTGAAGAAGGAGGGTCTCTTCAAGATCAAGAAGAAGAAAATTCCGGTCGACGAGGAGATCGAAACGCATTTCGAGGAAGACGAGAAAGGTTGATACGTTATTAACACAAATCCGGACTCTCGATTCTTAATCCCTAATTAGACTGAGATCGTTGTATCTGGAACGAATTTCTTTGTTCGATATCCGACGAGATTAGTCAGGAAATGTAAAATTAACCCTTTCGGGAACGATGGAGGTATCAAAAGCTATAACCAAGTCCGAATTTGGTTCTTTTCGAAACAAACCACGCCTCAGTCCCGAAAGGGTTAAGACCGTGATTGTGTTATCGTAGAATCGAGGCGCAAGCAGTCGGAGGCCGACGATGATAGCCCGAAGAAGATCAAACGGAAGAAATCCCTGGTCAGGCGGATCAGCTTCAACAAGTTCCGACTGTCCTCCGGTGAGCGTACGGACGAGAGACAGACGCCCGAGGGTGGCGATAGCAGCCGATCGGTCAGCCAATCGTCGCAAGAGTCGCCCGTTCATCCGTCCTCGTCCAAGTCCGCGGCTCGAATCGGCAAGGACGCCGTGGTGGGGCAGCCGAGCCTCGAGGTCGTCGCCGGTGGGGAGGAGGACCCGAAATCGGACAAGTCGCTGGAGCACCAGCGAGCGTTCGCCACCGTCACCGTAGTGCAGCGCAAGTCGCCGTCGTTGACCATCAGAAGCTCGCCGAGGATCGACGAGCCGAGGAAACCCGATCAGCCTGGTGAGCTTGCCCCGGGAATTGAGTCGCCGACGACTACCCCAGAATATCAGATTAAAATCCTCGTGAAAATTTCCAAATTTTGAATATGATTCGCTAATGAAGGAACCAGCCTTGTCAAAATTGAAAATTTTTCTAAAAGCTGATCAACGAGTTCCGTACCGTTGAAACATTCCCCACGTAATCCTGTTTCACCTTGAAACCGGCTTGGTTGAGCCACCGGGTAGATTAGAATCCTTAGAGGGAGAGAAAGAGAGGGGAGCGAGAGAAATAGTGAAATTTCGCGTGCCGCAGAAACGACGAGCCAGCCGCAGCGCGAGGTGGTCTGCACGTCGACCCTGCCGTACGCGATCAGCAAGTGGCCGGAGGCCCAGCCGACCGATTCCGGCAACGAGGGCAACAATCGGCGCACCAAGCTCCAGGTCAAGTACGACTCCGAGTCATCGGCGTCCTCGCCGAAATCCTCGCCGAACGAGCTGCGAAGGAAATTGTCGCTGCTCGAGGAGAAGCGCGCTATTTTCCAACGGAAGTTCTTCGAAACCACCCAAGATTCGGAGGATTCCGGTGAAACGGTCGTCGAGGCGAAACCGGAGGATCGACCGATAGCGGCCGCGAGGAAGAAAGCCCGTCACATAAGCGTGAGAAAATTCGACACTTTTTCGACCTTCGACGGCACGTTCGACGACGAGACCGGCGTCGGCTACCTGGGCACCGTCGAGGAGAATTACGCCCTCGACCGCGTCGTCGGCGACGATTTTTTCACCCACACGAGGGCCTCCATCGGTCCGATGGCCGGCTCGAGCGACAATCCGTCCGAGAAATCGCGCTCGAGCAGCGTCGAACAAACGACTCGAAGAGGGAGCGCGGTGAGACTTCTCTTCGTGGAATTTTCTATATTTTTCCAAAAGTGATATAGCTTGTGTACTCTAACAATTTTCTCAATTTCGAGTGGTCGCGTCGAGTAACTCGTGTATGACGATCGGCTCGATATTCCACCTACGTTACGTAAACACGCGGTTTGTTTTTTTAAACGACTTTTTTCGCAGCTCGCTCTCGTAGGATTTAATACTCGCGCGTGTGGTAACCCTACAACGCAGAATCGATGGACGCGCTCTTGCGGTCCCGGTGTATAACATAACACCGAGTTTTCTTTTTTAGCTTCGCTTGATTTTTTTTAATCGGTTGTTATTACCCGCTTGGGTTTAAGGTTACACGCTTGCAAAATCATCCTCTCGTGTTTATAACCCCCCCCCCCCCTTCTCCTCAATGCCGTGGCTCGCCCGCTAATAAGAATCGTGGTGACACGCAAACGTTACAAATAAGACGATAATGTGTCGATTAACTAGGTGAAATTCCATTAGACGGTTATACGTGACTTGTATCGCGAATTACAACGATGTAATCGATATCGTAAATATTACATGATTTGTTTTCGCACTCTTTTCTTGTGTAATAATTCTGTTTGAATGGGAATTGCGCTCCGAAAAGTTCCCACCGTGGAAAATTTACGAGTCCACCTGGAAAAGTTTTGACTCGGTTTGGACATTGAAACTTTCCACAGCATCCGGTATTTTCCGGAACGAAACAGTCGGAGGGGTGAACGACCATTCGGGGCGAATCGGTAGCCGAATGACCCCCCGGTTGACGCACTCTCGATCTCTCGTTCGTCACTCCGCATTGAGTATTCGCGCGTGAAACGTGCTCTCTCTTGAGCTTCCCCGATTTATTCTGTCACACTTCATTGTTCGTTAACGACCCCTTGACTTTGCCATGGACACCGAACTCAAGGTCTGCCGCACTAGAGATTTCTTAGACTTATCCAGGTGGAAGGTACTGCATCCAAAAAGGTGGAAATGGTGCCGGGTTCGTCGATTATTTCTTTTTTTTAATTTGACAAACACTGCAAATTCTTGAATATGTATCTCTTCATGGTGAATTAACGAGTTAACGACACTCTCGTTGTATCGAATTCCGTATTTGAACGAGATCGTTATATCGTATTCGGTTTAACAAAAATTAATCGTTTCAACTTCGTTCCATCGTCGATGAATTTCCTCATTCAGCGAAAATAAGAAATCCAAGTGAAAAGTTATTGGTGTCGTGCAAATTTTCCAACAGGGAGAGTGTCTTGCGTTCTATTAGCTTCGATAAGATAAGCGGCTCCGGCGTTTTTGCATACGACGTCTCGTCGCTCTCGCATTTTTTTTTCACGCAAATAATCTCCGCGGTATATTAATTCTAAATGTCGTTCTCGAGAAATTTCGAATTTCGACCGAAACGGAGAATTCGTCGATAATACCGAAATAATCGGAATTATTTTTTCCGCGGAGCGCTTCGATAATACGTAATCGCGCGGAGAAAAAAATTGTAAACAGAGCAGAAAAAATTGTCAAGAACGTAGAAGATGCAACGATTTACTTATTGATTTTTCATGCGTTTTGTTTACAGTCGTCGCAGAACAATGGGCCGAGTGCCGGCGTGAGCGAGAAACGCGAGCATCTTTACAAGATACTCGTGATCGGCGAGCTCGGTGCCGGCAAAACGTCAATCATCAAGCGATATGTGCACCAGTTCTTTTCTCAGCACTATCGAGCCACCATTGGCGTTGACTTCGCCCTCAAAGTGCTCAACTGGGATCCACACACGATAATCAGACTGCAACTATGGGATATCGCAGGTTCGTCGAGAAAAATAGTATAAACAGATAACGGGATGCAACAATGATGCTAGTTGTCAATTTTCCTATTATTTATGAAAATTGTCGACTTATCGTATTTTTATCGTTAATTCCAGGTCAAGAGAGGTTTGGCAATATGACGAGAGTCTACTATAAGGAAGCAGTTGGTGCATTTATAGTCTTCGATGTAACGAGAAGTGCTACCCTCGACGCTGTTGTAAAATGGAAGCAGGACCTGGATTCGAAGGTACAATTACCGGATGGTTCGCCGATACCGTGCGTTCTTTTAGCGAACAAGTGCGATCAGCAAAAAGAGGGCGTGGTCAACACTCCAGCCAAAATGGACGAGTATTGCAAAGAGAAGAATTTTGCCGGCTGGTTTGAGACGTCAGCGAAGGAGAACATTAACATCGAAGAAGCTGCGCGTTTCCTTGTCAACAAAGTAAGCCTCAATTTTGATTAGAGGAAACTTGTTCCGTTAAAAAATCCGGTTAAAGTCAAACCAATAAATTGAAAATGATGAATCGTTAATTAATAATTGATAATTAATGAATACAAAGTCCATCGTCGATTGATCATATTAATTATTAATTAATAATCATTACATGAATTAATTAAGTAATGATTAATTAATCGATAGTAATTATTTTTAATCATATTTTTTTCTCGGAATTTTAGATACTCCAAAACGATCAGATTATGAGAGGTAACGGATCGCAAGACCAAACGGATGGAGATAGATTTGCACTGAATCAATCGCCAACGAGCACCAAAAAATCATGCGCTTGCTGACAAAACCGTAATTCGAATTCACACGTCATCATCATTATCGCCCTATTACGGTATATGATCGTATGAGAACTTCTATATTACCATCAGAGTCGGCTATTGAAAGCAGTACAACATGTAACTCGTTACGAAAAGTGACATGCGACGAATACGCTATAAAATTTACTCTATCGCGCCTAAAGTACATAAAAATGGAAAACTCGCGCGACGAAGTTTCGCTATAGTTGTCCTATTGTACATAAAAGCTGCATAATATATAATAATATATATGTCTTATAACATTCCTATATAATTGTATTTGTATACGCTATCGCCAAAAAGTATAAAACAAAATTTTGAGTATTTTTGCAACAAAAATTTCGTTTAGCTTTCTGGCTGTAATGTATACAATGTGTTCTCTCGCGAAGTCGGTCATACATTTTTACACGCAAACGCATTTGTTATTAAAGAATTTTAAGAATTTTTATAAAAAAAGAAAGAAAGAAGAGATGTACGTTCAACATAATTATAGGTTTATATTTGTAGGTAATATTTACCTAGATTTCGTAGCCAAAGGCAATTTTGCTTTGTTCGAACGTAAAGAGTGGAAAGAGGAAAACAATATCTATATTAACTTTAGAGTACTGGCATTTATTTTTATTCGAGATCAGTTGAGTAAAATTTGCTCCTTTTTTATAGTCTTAGAAACACTTTAACGATTTACCATTAACGAAGATAGTACGTATAATAATAATCGACCTCAACTTTTCTCACATAGTGTTCTTCCGCTAGTCGCTGCCCGACATCGATAGTTTGCTCTTTCGCCAGAATAATTACTTTTATCATCGATTCGATCGAATGCGTCAATTCTAGATTAATTTCACGCTCGGTACGCTACGTTTCGAGTTTGAGGAAGAAAAATTGTTTTTCGCGTCGATAATTTAATTATGACGTAGCGATTAGGGAAAATTGCCACAACAAAGTACGAAGTAGGGTCATCAAGAGTATTAAATACGTCAGAGGCCGAGTGTCATTTAAATTGTTCGCTGTGGCGTAACGATAGGGTTGTAACTGTTCACTGAAATTTTTCTACACTACCAGATTTACAAAAATTTAGTTACCGAGTGATCCAACGTACAAACGGGGTTTTTTTTTTCATTGCGATAGATTCTTTTTCTTTTAATCATATTGTATATATATAACTCAGATTTCGTGCGCGTTGTCATCGTATATTTGCACTTTTATATATTAACGATATGTCAGTACACACGTCCTAAGAAAGCGAAGTACAACGCAGACTAGTGATTGTTTTTTTTTTTTCGAGAGTTGAATATATGCGAATTATAATATAATGATAATATATATTATAAACGACGACTAACGACATGCAATATTAATATTATTAATAATTTTATCCTCTTTTATATATGTATAGCTGCATTAATATATTTAATTAAAATTGACTGTTTCTTTTTTCGGAAAAAATGCTGTACTTTTATGCCTCCTTTACCTAACGCTATCAAAAGACCCATATTTCAATCTTTACGGTCTCACTGCCGAGACGACGATGATTGCGTACGCGCATAATTGCAGATAAGAGCCAGCGGGATGAATTTGCACGAGATGAAATATCGCAGACTATTCAGTGCAAGAAGTTATGCATTCCGAAAGTGGTGCAAACGAAATTATTGGCGATGACGATCGGTTCGAGATCGCTTGGGACAATTTAACGGTAAAAATTTCACCAAACGAAACGTATTTGGATAAATTATGGCGTGGGTTGCAAAGATTGCCGAGCAAAGCGTCCTCTGACATAATTAGGAAGAATTTCGGTTGCGCAAAATCAGGAGATATGGTGGCCATTATGGGTGCGAAGTAGGTACAAATGAGTTCTTTTATTACGAAACTTCGATCATTCAACTCCTAACTTTTTTCTGGGTGCTCTCTTAAACGAAATTCGAATTACATTTATCATTTTCGAGTTGAATCGACTAGAATATTAGTGTCCGTTGTAATGCCTGGACGTACGATATTTCAAATTTAATTTTCAAAACATTCAGTACTCATTTGATACTATTTATCTCGTGTAGTCCAGATATTCCAATGGACACGAATATTAGGCCCTCATTCAGTGAAATTCGCATTACGTGTCGATATTGTATGTTCCGCGCGAAATTCGGTCGAGTTTCTTTCCTCTGTTAAATTATAACCCACTAAACATGATCGATTGAAGCGGTTCAGGGAAAACGACGCTACTGGCCGCACTGGCGAAAAGAATAGAATTAATATCCGGCGCGGTGAAGATTAATGGACGCGATATTTCGCCCGGCACAATGTCAGAATTGTCCGGTTACATGCCGCATCGCGAAATCCTGCCGCCTTTCCTGACGAGCCTGGAATGCTTGCTGTTCACGGTATACTCGTACCCTTTTAGCCATTTTCCCTGAGAACTCCTTCAAGTGAAAACACTCGATTTTCCGCAGTGCGCACTCAAGCTGGAAAATCCGGCCGTGGCGAGGAAAAACCTATCGGAAAATCTGTTGGATAAATTCGGGTTAAGGGATAGAAAAAATACTACAATATCAAAGTTATCCGGTGGCGAGAGGAAACGTCTTTCGTTGGCGACTGAAATGATCACTAGGCCGAAAATTCTGTTCCTCGACGAGCCTACGACTGGTGAGATGGAATATCCGACGGTAGATCTAGCGAGCTAACGAAATTAAAATTTTCATGAATACACAGGGCTGGATATATTCACAGCGGTGAATGTAATGCTTCACGTCAAATTAATAACCCTCGACGGTACGATCGTATTTTGCACTATGCATCAGCCCGGTATGACTATATACAACCTCTTCAGTCACGTTACGTTCATGGCTAATGGAAGAACGGCTTATTTCGGCACTACGGGAAATGCAACTGAATTTTTCAACAGGTAAAGTGAAGAATCTTTTTTTGTACACTATATCTTCTGGTTTCGCAGAATCTTTTCATTAAAACTTCTAGTCTGGATTACTGCTGTCCATCCGGATTTGACGAAACCGAATATTATGTAGCTATATTGTCTGGTAAAAATTTCAACAGCCATCGACAATATCTCAGCAACGAACGTTCGATCGATCGTACCAACGGGATCTGCGAGTCGTTTGTACAGTCTAAATTTTTTTTAAATCCAGGACGCTCGAATGGAAATGTCCTTTTCGATTTGCACGAACCGCATCAACCAAGGTGACGTTGCATTATTCGTTGGCACCGAAATCGATAACGAAGTTTTTTTCAGGAAACGACGCAAATGGACCGTCCAAGTTTGGTGGATATTGTGGAGGAACTTCATTCAAGACAGTCGATCGATAATCGCAGGATGGATTTCGTGGATTTCGTACTTGGTAATAAAAAAATACCCCCAGGGAGGAAAGTACGGCTTTGCTGTTAGCACTGAAAATGAGAGCATCTTATAGGTAACAGTACTCTCGTACTTTCCATCCTCGACGGTAACAACTTTCTATGGAGGTGTCGCGAGAAGAAAATTTACTACTCGAACGAGATGAATTAAGTTATTCTCCGTTTCAGCTTTCCATAAGTATCGTAGGAGTATTTTACGCGAGCGCCGATAAAAGCGGCCAGGATGGCGCGCAGACTGTTACGGGGGCATTATACACCATGATGGCCGAGGTTATTTTCACAATCGCGTACTCGACTGCTTACGAGATCCCGGAGGGTATTTTGTTATATATGCGCGAGAGCAGCTTGTACTGTCCCAGCGCTTACTTCGTCGGTACCATCGTCAGCCTGGTTAGCCGTAAAAAATATCAGTTTTTCTCTGGGACTCTGAAAATACATTTCTCGTACATTTAAGGTACCTAAGGTCTCCTTCAGAGCTTTAATTTTCGCAGCGGTCATGTTTCTTCTGCTTAACGCGAACATTCAATACCCCGCGTTTTTCCTGTTCTGCGCATACACGATACTGGCCGGTATCTGCGCTACGGCCTACGGAATCATGATATCGAGTTGGACGGGAAATACCGAGTTCGCGACGATAATAATGGTACCTCTAGATCTTCTCTTCTTATTGACATCGGGTGTTTATTACAATCTCAGGTATACGGTTTCTTTTATATCCCACGTACTGGCGTTATTTCACAAAAATAGATAAGTATTTCTATTTTAGAACCTTCCCGAGTTATCTAGAATGGTTCAAATACATATCCATGTTTTATTACGCCACCGAAGCGGCCGAGGTGATTCACTGGTCTCGAGTCGATAAAATTGGTAATATCGGACGAAATGAAAATTTTACCGCTCTCGATTAAATAAACGTGTTTACGTACGATGTTGTATTCAAGAATGCCCGTCGGACGATGAATTGCCGTGTCTAGCTACCGGCGAGGAGCTCCTCGAGGATTACGGATACGAAAAATCTCATCTAACGTTGGACATGATCGGACTCGTCCTCCTGACGGTCGTTATGAGCTACATGGGTTACTTGGGAGTTCGCAGGCGTCGAGGGATGAAATTTATGTACTGAATGAAAACCATTCGGTACATTCGAGTTGAACCCGAAGAGAGAAAAATTGCTATAAACCACGGACTGCAATTTAGCTTCTCGATAAAAAAAATATTCAAATGGTAACATATAACCCGAATAAATATCCCAACTGCCACTTTATAAGAGAATGAGAAATACGAATCCTAACTTGACGAGAGGAATATTTCATCTTTTTCCAATACTTTTCATTAAAACTGTAATTTGAATGAAACGTATTTCAAAATCCGTAAAAAGAACTATGTTCCAAATAAAAATGAAGTTCCTTTTCTGTCTTTCGTTATTTTTATTTCGGCAATCGGGCAAGTTTTGAATAAAACAGTCGAGTGGTCGAGGAGTGGGGGCGATGCGCGCAAGCCGCAATCGCAATAAAAGCGATGGAAATATTGGAATCGGCGCAATATGATTTCACGACGGGTCGCAAAATGAGACGAAACAATGTTTGCATTGGGCGCGGGGAGCGTGCGTCCCCACTCGCGACGCGAAAACCCACCGCCACCGCGGAATATCGCGGGGATTTGTTTTAATATCGAGCGGAACTAGCACGTCGCGTGACAAAATGGCCACCGTTTAGTCGAGCTTAAGTTCGTCCTTAAACCAGCGCTGCGCGATTACGCGAAATTTTCGTAAGTACAAAATTCGTTACAACAAGAGCTACCAGTTCTCACTAATCCACTACAACGAGATTTTACATTCACAAAGCTAACGAATCTCGATATATAAACCGTTTGCGTAACAGATTTTTCAGTTTTCCAGAGCCAATATTTGGTAAAATGTCATCGACGATGCTCGTGAAGAAACGAGAGAGGACGCAAAATTGGATTCCCGAAGAGAAAAGCGTTCTATTCGAGCTGATCAAGCGTCACGCTAACGCGATCGAGAACAAGAGGGTAGACGCCGGCGCCTCGGCGATGAAGACTCTCGCGTGGCAGCGTATTCATCGTGCTTTCCGTGGCAGATTCACCACGGTACGTGACATCACGCGAATGAGGGAGCAATGGAGGCGGATGAAGGCCCAGGCGAGAATGGAAATTTACGGCTTCGTCGAGAAGGTACTTATTGTAACCATGCGAAATTGAGTTTTCCAGCCGAGCACCTGAAAAACACAGTTTGATGATATTTGCCTTGTAAAATTGGTAACATAGCTCAAGAACTCTACTCTCGACGAGGCTACCAAACACCGTCCCTCGAATCTATCGATCGAGGTTTGGAGACTGATGGAGAGCACCAGGAAGAACGACTCCGACGAAAGATCCGACGACAGCGGCCAAGAAACCGTCTCTGAAAATTCAACGATAACTATTAAACAAATTCTCGACGATCTGTCGAAGCACTCATCGGAGACTCGAAATCAAGTGAAAATCGAGATCAATTCCGACGAGAACAGCGACGACGAGGGTCCTTCTTGCGATCTTGGCCAGTGTCTCCAAGGTCACGTGGAAGATCGCAAAGAGGACGAACCAATAGATCTCGCGGAGCGAAGATCAAGCAAACGGAGTATCGAGGCAGACAAGGGTATAGATTGATTCGGATCTGATTGAACGATTGGTATGCGAGTGGAATTTTTCTTTCAGCCAAGTTGAGCAACCGAGAGGAATCGATCGAGCGATCCGAGCGGCTATACGAGACGGCTGTGAATGAACGAGATCTAAAATTAAGAGTCCTGAGGGTCGAATTGGAACGCGCCGAGTTGCAGAAGCAGGCGGCTGTTAACGAGCTGAAAACATCCGGATTGAAGAGACAGCTCGTCGAAGACCAAGCGGCCGAATATTACAAGTACAAATTTTTCGAAATTGCGAATTTTCATAACAGGCGCCAATCGCAGCGAGCGATCACAGCGCCATGTTTGCGGAACATTACTTGCGAACTTTGTATCGAATACAGCGAGTAGTTTATGCTGCTAATCAGTGCTCGAATTGAGTTCTGCACGGATAATTCTGCTTACGATTGATTTTTAGGATATTCTGTTGAAAATGCAGCGCGCATTAACGACGTTTACGCGTAATATGGCCTATATGAGGTAAATGAGAGAATCAGATTTAATTTTAATATTAAATTATTTAAATCGATAATGCGTATTTATCGAATAAACTTCCCGGCTTTTATCACTGGCAGATGTGACAATCTTTATATTCTATAATTATCTTCGATTCTACGTTTGCAAATTTTAGTTGATTCCAATTTTAAGTTATTTTACGAAGAGAATTTACTTTCGTAAAAATGGTTACGTATTTGGAAATAGCAATAATTCCCAGCTCAAAATTATGTAATAAGTAGAAATGGCGATATAACCCTAAAATAAATTAGTCGTTGCGCTATGTCGAATAGACTGATGATTTTATTATCGTGGCTTAGTCTTCAATGACTTGTAGAAATCAAAAATAAGTTTAGTTAGAAAAAATATCACTCACAGTTATTTTTATCTCAAAAGTCATTCACCAAGATGAAGTCATCGACTGTCGTTTGGTACAATATAAATCAGGGACACTGATCGTTTGAACCTTGTCTTTCACAGCCAAATGAGAATGTCTGGTCAACCTGGATCAGGAGCTGGTAAAGGCGGTGGCGGTGGTGGTGCCATTAGGGAAGCTGGTGGATCTTTTGGCAAAATGGAAGCTGCACACGAAGACCAGTACTTCTACAATCAAGTAAGGACAAATTATTATGGTGGTATTCCCTATGAAAAATTTTACTAATTATTTTTAAATTTTATAGCAAAAAGAACAGTTGAAAAATCTGAGAGAGGGTCTTCACGACGAAATTTCTTTCCACGAGGAACAGATTAAGCGCCATCAAGAAGCCATCAACCGTCACAAGAAGAGAATCACAGACATGAATAACAAGGAATAGATTACCTACTCTAATTCTTTATTTTTATGTCTCTTCCTTTCACAGTCATAGACTTACTACAAAATTGTTATCACAGTAGCAGCTCATATTGTAATTTTTTTAAATACAAATGTTACAAATAAAACTATTGTTCGCTTTCAAACTTCTATTTTTAGTTGGAAGCTATATTCATGTTGTTTTAATAAATTAATATACTTGATATCATTTGTTTGAGAATGAACTAAACCTAAAATTTAAAAAATGACTAATATCAAAAATTTAATTCGAATAAGAATCTAAAAAGGAAGAAGAACAATGATTCGCACATTTTTCAAGGATATAAATTCGGCGGTTAATAAAAATTATTTTAATTTATTTGGCAAAGTTTTTTACGGCAAAGACGTCAAAAATAACTCTGACATTAGCAAGGGCGATATGGCTTACGAATCGGAATATTATTATAAACAAGTAAGTCACCGAATGAAAATGTATTTACCAGTTTAATTTTTAAAATAAATTATATTAACGGAAGGACAAGGAGCTGTTGGCGATCGTAAAAAAGAAGACGGAAGAAGAAATTAAGAGGTTGCAAAACGAGATTCGCATACTACGAAATAAAATCAAGAATTACAATCGTGACATAAGTGAGAATATGAGATTTTTGAAAAACCTTGAAATGGAATCCAATCCGAAAACAAACGGTAAGAATCCGTGAAGAGCGCCATACAAGTAAAATCGTCAAGTACTACGCAAAAAATACGTAAAAACGTAAATGTCGGTCAATAAATAATTTTAAAAGGATGATTCGCAACTTACAATTCGATCGAAAACATCGATTAAAAATTAAAATATTATTACCGGTGATTAATTCATAAATCATTCGACAGCTGCTTCAATACGAATAACGATCAATTGGCAAATGTAGTTTGAAAAATTGGCGGAGCGGGGCCGCCATTGGAATTTTATCCGAAAGATGGCGTACGCGTTGGGTGAGGCAAGATGGCCGCTCGGGGGGTCAGCGGGGAGGGCGACGGTGGCGCCGCGCGTTCGGTTTACCCGATTCATCGATCAGTGTGTGTTGCGTGTCGCGTAAACGTCGGTTCGTTCGTCTCACTGGCCGAGTGATTTTTAACGTGTGTTGTATCTTTTTTTCACAAGCAGCCTACACAATAGTGCTCTGCACGCGTCAAACGAGAATCGTCGAACCCTTCGCTCGATTCTCGTCAAGCGATTCACGATCGCCCCGAAAAAACGTCGCGGAGATACATCCTCGCGCAAAATACCGACGACGGGGTGGGGTGGGGGTGAGGATACGTGAAATAGAGGGGCTCCGTTGAAACTCGCGCGAGTCCCCGGTCTGTAAAAAAAAAAATTCCCAAATTCACAATACGGTCGAAGACCAACAGAACGCTATCATGCAACCGAGGATATGCTGGATCCTGGCGAGCGGCATATTGCTGATGCTGCTCGCTGGATGTAACGCCGCCACCGAGGTGAGTCCTTTAATTCCTTTTTGTCTCACCCCGTCTCCCCTTTTTACTCTCCGCAACGAGAATCTGGCTCGGTCCGGAGATTCGACCGTTCCAGCCCTCGATTCTCGTGCTCTTGGAGTTATCTCACGAAGCACGGATATGGTTAACGTCAGGGACGGTTTCTCCTCGTCGAGAAATAACAGAGAGCCGAAGAGGCACGCGTGGGTGATCCTCGAGCACTCCAATCTCTCGCATTCCGCGGGGATTTATTTACCCGTGTATTGTGTCGTGTAGGTGCTTTTTTACGTTCGTGATCGATGCGCGTGTGTGCTTAGGTGAAATGTGTTACATGTGTGATCGTGAACGTGTGTGGCGTGTTGT
>NCVS01000246.1:60317-109133 GCA_003055095.1 Goniozus legneri
TTTTTAATATCAAACCAACCGTCCGGTAAATCCCAGTGGAAAATTGCACGATTCGCGGAATGTGTTGCAGTGATTTCCTCCCTCACGATTTTCCACCGTTTTTTCCACTCCCGTTCTCTCCCGGGAGGGCGAAATTATGTCGTCTCGTAGGGAGGCCGTTTTTTTCCTTTCTCTCGACGACGATTGGACGATTAGGGTAAAGATTGCGGGCTGGTTTACGAGAAAATTGAAGAGAATTCGATTTGCTTAACCGATTCGCGTGGAAAATTCATTCGAATTTCTTTGTTATTTTTTTTTATGAAGAGTAAATACGAAATTATCTTTTTTCTCTTTGAATAGAGAAATTCCCTTTGTGGGAAGAGAATTCACGATAACAAGAGATTTTAGGCATCGTTCGAATGATTAGATGATTAAAACAAAGATATGGAAAAGACTTTGTTCAAAGTCGAAAACTCGGTTTAATTAACCGATTCACATCGAAAACACCCGCCTGGGGTGTATTCGCGAGTGAGTGTCGCTCCGATTGTGTTTAAGATGAAGATGGCGGGAAGGGGGATAAATTTAATTAGAACCGTGGCTTATTTCGTATTTTCACAAGGGGGCATATGGTTCGAGTGTCGTTAGAGTGCTTCGCCTCGAGCATCTTCTCACTGACGTCTCTCTCTCTCTCTCTCTCTCTCTCTCTCTCTCTCTCTCTCTCTCTGCTCTCTCATTCTAACACAGTCCTTGATCCCGTACTAATTAATTACGCGAGCGCTGTTTCATTCAAACTATCCCCCCCAACAAAGCTTCCCACTAGACCGTCCTTTGTCATCCGAAGAAACATTCTTAATTCTTCTCCGGAATGTTTATTTTTAATTCTTTATAATCGTCGAATTTTCTTTCTGAATTCTTATTAATTTGGATTGAATATTCGAATTTGCTGTAGCAAGCTTGGGTAAATTAATTTAGCGCCAACACGTGTTACGGATAGGTCAGGGTATCTCGTTTATTTACACGTTTCTTCATTACGAACCACGAGCGATCTCTGTAATTATCTTACAATCGCGCAAATGACTCGCCGAGAGCTTATAACTTCATTGGCCTTGAAGTAATGGATGATAAAATTAAAAAAATTATTTCAGAGATAAGGTTATTCGATCTCGCTCGGTTCTCTCCTCATTCGAGGCGAAAGACGATCGGAAAGTTCCATTTCCATAATCTCTTCATAGAATTCAATAAAATTCTCAAAATTGTCTCAGTTGGAAGTTTCAAAGTGCCGGTTAGGTCAGCCCAGGACCGTCTTGGCGGAATATTCTTTCCGGCAACGAGCTTCCACCGGCATTAATTTCCCTCCTCGTTCGTGCAGGAAAATGCAATTATACACCGAGGGACGGGGGGTGGGCGTAGAAGGAGCGAAGAAGAGAGAACTCGATCAGCCGAGGTCCGACGGTAATGAACGACGATACGATTTTCGCCCAGAAAAATCGGATTTCACTTCTGCCTCGATTAAGAAAAATATATTCTCGCCGGGTAAAACGAGACACGGGCGAGGAAGAGAAGAGAGATAGAGAGTATCGAATCACTCGGGATACTTAATCCATAATTTCACAGTGCTTTAGCTTCATAAAGACGTCTAACCGATAAAAAAGGAGGGGAAAAAAGACGAAGAAGAAGAGAGAAATAATTTTTTTTCGCAACGAGCAACGTGGTACTCGTCCGCAGTGGGCGGTTTGGCAGAGTTCCCGACACCGTCGTCGAATTTATTGCTTAATTGCTCGGCTTCGGCTGGTCGATAAGGAGAGAGAGAGAGAGAGAAAAAGACCGAGAGAGAGGTGGGGGGGCCGAGATGATAAAAAAGCTATATGTAATCCATTCTAACGAGGAAGCATCGTACTAATTACGGGGGACCACTGAAATCGAGATCCGATGGCTCTCGCGACCTCGTTTCTTCAAGAAAAAAAAGAGAGAGAGAAGCTCCGAGGTAGGAAAGAAATTTTCGATCGTGAGGGAATTTCTTGGGATTCCCCGAGACGAGGTTATCCTCTTGGAGCGAATTTCTCGAGACGTATATATCTCTCTCGCTCTCTCTCACTTGCATAACCCTCTCTTCGGGATCTGGCTGTCGTTTACGGCCCTCTCCGGAAGGCACGAGATGCCATTTCGAGAATTTCATCCTCGCTAGGTTCCATTCCTCTATCTCTCTCACTCTGTATATATGTATAGTTATATATTTCTATATTTCTCTCTCTCTCTCTCTCTCTCTCTCTCTCTCTCTCTCTATGCAGCAGGGAACGCACGAGTCGTGTAATTAAATCAAAATATTTCCCCTTCATTGACGTCTAACGAAATTAATTTAGCCCCTCGTGGGGAGCCGTTCTTCTTTTTTTTTTTATCAATTTTTCACTCGCCCCAGCATAGCGTGCGCAAATCGAGCGGATTATATGTGCGAGCAAGAGAGAGAGCTTAACGAAATAATTTTCGCTCGTCGAACGGGGCTCGTTGACCAGGGACCGAGAGTTGAATGGCCCTTTAAACGTCTACCCCTACCACCCCCGCTGATTCTCTCTCTCTCTCTCCCTCTCTCTTTATCAGAAAGAGAATCGCTCGTGCGGACGTGCTCGATACGTTCGCGAGGTCCGGAAAAAAACTCATCCGTAGTTTTCCGCAGCGAATTCATTGATTGTCCGAATTGTCTGTTATTGTTTGTTCCTGAGGACAATTCCGAAGTTTCCGCGAGTAGCGGTACTTCAATATTTTTACAATTCACAACTTTTACAACTGATATTTTACTTGAAAATTTGAAACAGGTTTTCTGACATACTCGTTTGATTAAAAGATGATATTGGAACAAAAAGCGATTATTTAGTCCAAAAAAATGGGAGACTTGTTTGAACATATCTCCGGTAATGAAACAAAAAACGAACTGTCGATTGATTTTCGCCTGGCGAACCTTTATTCGTATCGTCAACGAAAAATAAAACGATAAAATCGAATTTCACCTCGCTTCTGACCACTCTGTCGCATAAATGCAATATTTCGTCCGAGCGTGAAACGGAATTTCCACTACAGCATATTATGAAATGAAAACGAGGAGGAAAGAAAAGAAGCGAAATGTTATCGATAGTTGTATTCCGCGCCCTTGAATAATGTACGAATGTCGAACGTGATTGAAATAAAAAAGGTTTCATCTCGAGAGGAAGGAAGAGACGGCTGCTCGAAAAAATAAAGAAAAAAAATAAAGAAGGAATCGAGCGAGCGAAACACGTGGTGGGTCTGGTAGCGGTGAAGCGCACGCCACGTGCGCGTCACTGCGCGATCCGAGCCGAAACCGGAAGCGTGGACTCGACCAATCGACACAGCCGTCGCGCGCTCTTTGTTTCTATTTCCGAGACATCCGGCCGGTTCGAAAAAAACAAGAAGTGTATATTGAGAAAAAGAAATATTCATTTCCACTCGCACCGAAGATGCAAACACAGCAATATGCACTTTTGAGTCGTCGGGAAAAAATTCTCGAAAGAAAATCGGATGAAACGGAAAATTTTAAAATTACATTTTTGCAAACAGTCAAATACAAAGAACTTTGAACGGAAAAGAGGTGAGTCGATAGAGTTCTTCAAGAAGTCGAGGCGAAGGGCTAAAAGGAGGAGAAAGGATGAGAGAAAAAAACTAGAAAAAAGAAGTGGGTAAGGTACGGACGCGTGTCTGCGCAAATATTTGAGACTGAACCCAGTCTCTCTCTCTCTCTCTCTGTCTCTCGACCGAGCGTCGGACAACCCACCGGTGCCTTTATATCGAGCTCTCGTAAATATGGATGTCACTGGTGGCGGCACGAGGAGAAAAAAAAATCTCTCAGCTAACCCGAAAGAGAAAAAAAAATAGAGACTGCACGCTCAAAGTCACACACGCGGAAACCGGGCATGAAAAAAATTTTAATTTCATTTTTCAGCCTCGGCCAAGTTTTTTCTCTTACTTTTTACCCCACGTGTGTATACTCCAAATGGAAATTCGACTAAAAAATTAGTTTTCCCTCTCTCTCCTGCCGCTTTGCTCGGCCGCAAATATTTGCCGGTCGAGCGTAATTCAAGCCGCGGGAATATCGCTCGCGTTTCTACCTACCCTTTTCGTTCTTTCACGGTTTCGTGTAACTCTGCCCGTACAAAGAGTTACCGAGGTTTTTCGGAAGGATGAGGAGAGAAAGAACGACGAGGTAATAACGGACGCGAAAACGCTGGTAAAGCCGCTGCTTTGTCGCTTTCTTGACACAGAGCCGAAGAGAGAGAGAGAGAGAGAGAAGGAGAGAATATTAACCGAGCTTGCGCCTCTTTGCTGGCTGCTTAATTAACGCCTTATTGTTATCGGCTCGAGTCTCGCGATTCCGTGACTCGCTCCCATCTCTCAGTCGCTCGCTCCTATTTTCCTCTCATCCTTATTCTTTTTTTTTTTCACCAAACCTTTTGTCTTCGGTGTGGTCCGAAAATTTTTTTCCTCGCAAAACAAGCTTCTCACTGTCTTCTGGCTTTTACTCTCATCCTCTCTCTAACACTTCAGCGTCGACGAGCTCCCTTTTGCGAATTCAAGTAGGCGGAGTCGCCATCGAGATCCGATAATTTTCAATCCCTGTTCTCTTCTTCGTCTCCTTGAAACTGTGTGTACCTCGGTTAATTCGACGTTCAACATCGCGAGAATTAAATTTCAACGTGAAACGATCGGGAGGATCGACACCGAAGGTCTTTTTCGACGATGGCTAGTCATTTGTCGAATCCAATTTGAATTCCAAATTGTTTTTATCGGTCTCCGGTGCGTGCGACTCGAATCGACGAGACTAATTGAACATGGCGATCGTGGTAAGATTCGATATTATTTTATCCCTTTACCGAAAGTTCCATATATTTTCTTTTGGACGAAATTCAATTCGAATGGGAAAAATCGGGTTATTTGGGGTTTGAAGAATGGAATGATTCGAAACTCGGCCGTCTCGGGGCCAAAAAAAAGTCCATACGATTGTCTTACTCGATTCCATTTATCGGGTCTCGGGGTCTTTGCTCCTAAGGGAGGACCAGCCTTTCCGAAGTTTCTGGCGCGAGAATTCCCTCGACTCGTAAATTTGCGCTAGAGTAGGAGAAGGTCGGAGTTACCCCTTTGCGTCCTTTCTCTCTCTCTCTCTCTCCCTCTCTCTGTCTTACGTTGCAGTGGTGCAACGAACAAACGTCGCATTGTGAGATCCCTGCACGGAAAGCTTCTCTCTCCGAAAATTCCGTCTTGGGAGTCGAGAAAGCAAATTTTTTACAACATTTTTCTCTCTTTCTCTCTCTCCCTCTCGCTCTATCCGACGGAATGAAATTCGCGACGCAGTCCCAGAGAGAATCTAGAAAGAGAGGATCCTTTTAAGAATTTCTTCCTTTCCGAAGAAAACTCTGGCCGCTGGGAGTGAAAAAACGATTCAAAGAGGAAAACTTGAAAATCGTCTTGTCGCCAAAAATCAACACGTCGATGTAAGCCGATCTGGGTGGAAAAAAAGTCGAAGGAGACGAAGAAGAAGAGGAAAAGTGTGAACAAATGTTTCTTCTGACGTGTACGTAATGTATTCGCGGGGGTTAGGTGGATTAATCGCGTTACGGGGGTAGAGAAAAAGAGTCGTGAGAGGGGGAGGAGAGATGTTACGGCGTGTTGCCGTTCGAGGGGGAAGGGGGTGCACAGGGAGGTGAGAATGGAAAAGGGGAGGGGGCGAAGTCTCGACGGAGCATGATCGATGCCTCGCGGGAGCGGGAATCTAGAGAATAGCCGGTATCATCTTGCCGAAGACGACGTAGGGGTGGTTGGAATAAGGGGCTGGAGGGGTTGGGGTGAGTAGAAAAGCGGGCGGCCGCACGGTGGCCCCTGTATTGATTCACAACGCACGACTCTACCTTCCTCTCCCTCTCTCTCTCTCGCTTTCGTGTAACCACCCTCATAGAAAGTCGAACTAGGGGATGAAAGAGAGAGGAAGACGGTAGATTGTCGGTATTGTCGTAAAATCGCTCGATGACAACAAACTGTATACATACAGTTGTATTCGCTGAAGATAAAAGAGGGATTTATCTTTTTAACGACTGTTTGTCAATTATAGTCCTTTGTATTTGCTTCGTTCGTTTTCGGTATCTTTAATTCGAAAATAACGATAGAACTGATATTTTGCGGTAGATCGCTGAAATTCGCCTGTTCTCTTGAAATATGAAAGGAACATTGTCCGTAATTCAATTTGTTTGATTTTATTTTCATCTCGGTTTCCGAAATAACGAATTAATTGACACTTTGACAGAACGAATATTGGCTAACGAAATATAAATACTCAGGAAATCAGTTCATTCGCGAAGAGCAGAAAGAGGTTAATTGAGCTTAACGATCGGATCGTTATCCTACGAGTCGTTGCCTCGAGTGTTAACGAATTAGAAAATAATAGAGGAAGGTCGTCCGATAATGACCATCATGAAGAAACAATACGTACATCGAAGTAAGAAACGAGTTTATTTTCCGTCTTTACGATTCCCTCATTATTTCCTCCGAGGGTTGCAATTTCATTTTGTTTTCTTCTCCAATTTTTCCTCCTCTTTGCACAAGATTAGAGGGGCCCAGAGTGTCATTGTTTCGCAAGACAAAGAGAGTCGAAGAAAGTCGAACGCGCCATCCAGTGGGTACTCAAGGCGATCTCGCTGTTTTTTCTCTCCTTCTCGCTCGCGTAGGCGAGGGGACTCGCAAGAGTCACGAGAGACGTTACCCGCAGCTAGCGAAGCTAGTCGAAGCGAGAGGGAGAGAGAGAGAGAGAGAGAAAGAACGAATTTGACACGATCGATTTGGCTTATTAAGGCCAAGTGCGCTTTTCGATCTCGCCAACCCTGCCGAGTTTGCAATTTCTTCCCAAATGGAAAAGACGCGGTAAAAATTATAAAATCGTTCCTTCTCGTTATCGCCGATTTCACCGATGAATTCACCGAGAAAAGAATCGGCATTCTCGAGGAGATTCATTAGATGCGGAGTCTATTAACACAGTGACGATAAGGATCGCGAAAAAAGGGCGAGAATAAGAGAATAGGAAGGAGAATAAAAGAAACGCGAACGTTCCTCGTTCCGTATCACTCGACGCGATTGCCAATTTGTCGCGGGGCGCACCTTAGAATGCCTCGCCTTTTTGCCTCTCGCATTTCTATACTTTGCCCCCCTCTTCACTGCTCTTCTTCCTCTTTATACACCCACTCGATGTTTCGCTTCTAACAAGGCTACCTCGTAATGACTTCCGCTCGTCTTTCGCTATTCTCAAAGTAGGAAAGAGGAAAAATTTTTTTCTCCAATCGAGAAGCACGTGGCCCCGTCCGAGCCCGCTCCGCCCCTGAGCAACGTCGGCACCCGTTCAAAGGCGCTCGCCGCGGCATACCTGGCCGACCAATGCCGCCACCTTTCGGACCAGTTGCCCCGTAGCTAATCCGAAAATTCTCATCGCGATTCTCTTGTCCACGAATCCTTTGAAAGCCCCGCAACGTGCCTCGGAACCGTCCCAAAAACGATTTCCACGAATGTATTTCCCATATTTCCAAATTTCGGTCAAAAATTCTCGTCAAAATTTGTCGCACTTTACTCGATGAATAACCGGAAACAATGCCAGTAATAAATTACCACCGAACGAAATCCCCTTTTTGGTCGGAAAATTGGCGAAAAAATATCTCTCGGAAAATTTCCGGTTACGCGCGAGCGATTTAAACGAGCAGCGATGAAACAGTTACAAGATTCGAAAGACGATTACCCAAACTGGAAGCTGGGAATCCGATTTTTTGTAACCGAACTGAGAGAGGGAGAGGGGGAGGGAGAGAGAGAAATGATTTTCCCGGCTCGTGGCGCCGCTAGATCGACGACCCTGCCAGCTGGGCCCCGATCGGGCGCAGCCGGGTGCCGCTACACGCCCACGCGCCTTCACCGACACGAGTCTCGTAAGCGTCGGAGTCCTTACACGCTCGAAACACACAGTCAGCAAGACGTCTGTATATATAGGTCTGGAGAGAGAGATTCCCCGGCTCGAGGGTGCCGCCTGCTGGCGCCATCGCGTACTACGTCACTGCAGTCGGCACCTGGCCGAAAAGTCGCGCGCATCGTGCCTCTCGTCGTTCGCTTATTTTTCGAAAAATTTGCCAAAATTTCGAGCGACAACAACGACAATCCTCGTCGCGTAATTTCCGCGATTCGTCGAGCTTCGTCCGGAAAATAGTTTTTCCACGGGAAACTGTTCGCACCGTGACCGAGTTTAGGTTTGACAGGTGGAGGAAAAGTGAGTGTGAATGTTCTGTCAGGCTGTTCTTCTGATTTTTGGGAACGTATTTCGATTCTTTTAACGATTAGGGATGTTCGAAAAATTGGCGAATTTTCCTGGGAGGGGGGGGGGGGTGTTTGTTACACTCCCTCGTTTTATCGAACCGCGGTTACCGTGCCAGGAGTGTCTCGGCGCGAGAAAAAAGGATGCCCCGCTACGTCTATCTCTCTTTCTCTCTTTTGCTCTTACAGGGGGTCGATAACATCGAGCTCCACCTCCCTCTCGTGCAAGCTTGGACTCTCCTCGTAGTTCTCTCCTCCTCTCCTCTACCGCTTCCCCCGTTCTCCTCCTACGCAGCGATATCGCGCAATTTTCCTGATATTTACGACGCACGCCAAGAGAGGACTCGATTATTCGTACGCTCTCGTTTCCAACCGAAAAGAGAGAAGGGTTAAGAGGATCCACCTCACGGCGAGATTATCAACATCGAGTTTTCCGGGCGAGGGAGGGAAATTCCCGCGTGAAAAGGTGGAAATTAAGCCGGGAGAGGCTCCGGGTTGTGTGTGAATGTACGCCGGACTCAAAGACCAAATTCAATCCCGCTCGCGATAGTTAGAGAAAGAGGAGAAACCTCGTTACCGGAGGCCCCTTTTTCCGCGAAGAAGATCAAAAGAGCGCCGTCCATCCTCTTTAACGTCCTCTCGATCGATATCATGTGCGGATCCTCGTTGCCGCATTCGTCAAACCCAGATTTACAAATTGAACGTAATCAAAGAAACCAAAATAGTTCGTTTAAAAATTATTCGAAGATGTTTTCTGCAACATTTGTCGAGCTCTTTTTACGTTCCCCGGAAGCCCTTATCGTTTTCGCGTACCGATAAAGCTCTTTCGAGGTTAGCAAGAGAAATTGCTAAACTGACGTTTCTTTGTTTTTTCATAGAAGCAGCCGAGCGAGAAGGACACTGATCTGTACCTGGACGATCAGGACGTTTTCGAGGGCTCGGGTCGGGGCGGTCAAAACGGCCGCGACGACGACGAAGCATCGGGAAGCGGCCTCGGACCTGACGACGAGGACGGCGATGTCGATGATAACGGTGGGAGCTAATAAAATACACATTTTTCTTCTCCTATCAAAATTCAATATTCTATAACGAAAACTATCGAATAAAAATATCACACGAATGAGCTTTCAACGCGTTACAATGTACTCCTCTATTGATCCGAATTGAAGAATAATTGACCCAATTATTTCAGACTTCGACAACAATAAGATAGAACCGGTGCACAATAAACCAGTCGAACCGAAACAGCCGTACGTCGACGAGACCGTTGTCAAACCAAAGGTGAACAGCAGGCTATATAAATTGAAACGAGAGGGAATTCCCGTTGCTAAAATTATGATTACTTTTTAGACTGTCGT
Source organism: Goniozus legneri (assembly GCA_003055095.1). Classification (NCBI taxonomy): domain Eukaryota; kingdom Metazoa; phylum Arthropoda; class Insecta; order Hymenoptera; family Bethylidae; genus Goniozus; species Goniozus legneri. Next base: position 69,995 of record NCVS01000246.1, read on the forward strand.
CGAGACCGCGAATCGACCGGACAACGAGGTCAATGTGATCGAGCCATCGGGCGGTGAGGAGCACGTGGACAACACCGAGGACGTACACGAGGTTTACATAATGAATCCGAAACACGAGGACCGAGCGAGCTCGTTCTTCGGGCAACCGGGTGTTCTGGCAGGTGAGTGGACTCGTGGACGATCGATTTGTTTAACCCTTTACGTGGCGCGTGAAACCACGCCAGGACTGTCGAATCGATAACAAATGTCAAAATTTCTCGAGAAGATCCCGACTCGATAAAAATTGTCGAATTGTACAATTTTTACATCGTACAGTCATCAGTTTTGGCGTTGGACTTTCAGAGTGTTGTTAACTCGATACCATAGAATTTCGCCATGAGAATTGTCGAAGAGCCACCCGAAGGGTTAAAACCTGGACTAGCGACATTCGAGGCACGTCGAGTTGCCAGTTTCGTCTAGTATGGAGCTCTGGATACTCGGCGTGTCTGACAACGTGAAAACACGTCGAGCCCTAATCGCAGAATTGACTCTCGTTACAGCCGTGATCGGTGGTGCCGTCGTCGGACTCCTCTGCGCCATCCTCGTCGTCATGTTCATCGTCTACAGGATGCGCAAGAAGGACGAAGGCTCGTACGCCCTCGACGAGCCGAGAAGATCGCCAGCCGCGCAGGCTTTCCCAAAACCTGGCGCGCCTCATCACAATCGCGAGTTCTACGCTTGAATCGTCGACGATGCAGCTAGGGCATCGAAGAAACTCAACGCGGATTGCTCCCACCTTCTTTCATCGACGAGGAGGATGTAAAAAAAAAAAATATAAAGAACTAAACAATGTAAAACGAGAGGAAAAATCGGCGCGTAGGGAGAACAGGACCAAGGGGCGCTATTTGTTTTTATTTTTGCGAAACGTCGCTCGACGAAATTCCTCGAAGGCTCGCTTCTCCGCTCCGATTAATCTAGGAGCGATAACAGCGAGAGGACGAGTCAGTTCGAATTTCGTCGAGTGACGCGCCGAGGAGGTCATTGTGAAACTAAATTCCGCGAATGCATTTATATACAAAGAAAAAAAATACTAAGCAAAACGACACAGGGACTTGCGAGCGCAATCGTTTCTTTCGACTTTTATCTTGGAGATCCTCGATAGTGCTGCGCGTTTAGATAAGAATTGTGTGTCGAAGGGGTGGAAGGAAGGGAGGGTAGTCGGCAAACGGAAATTTTCGCATAATTTTTTTCATTTTATTTTTCGCTTCTCCGTTCGTGACTTCCGTCCAGCGCCGACCGTACGACGATCGTCCACACTCCTATGATTCGCGACAGAGGTTTTTCTCTCTACTCTTGAATCTTCATCGTGAGTGTATCGATTCACCAATCGATTTTCATTCTTATTTCTTTAGCGTAGAGTAGAGATCGAGAGAAGATCCAATTGCGGACCCGATTTTTGTTATTCTCACTGGAAAACGTCGGAAATCGTTTTTTTGTCCTTATTTAATTTGCTGTTCTCACGTTTTTCAGTGACAATAACTCTTCCTCTATTCTTTACTTTTTTTTTGTTCTTCTCTAACCTGAACTAAGGGACTGGTGGCGATCGTAATGTGTAGGAATTGGATTTTCGTCTATACTGTACATATCGATTATTGAAAATAACGCCGTAGTCGTTTTTTAGCCGATTCGTTTGTCCCCTATCTCTCGAATTGGCCCGTAATTATAATGATACTGTTGTATATGTTTAGAACCGAAACTTTTTATACGTGCGATAATGTATTTGTCAAATTTTTTAATAATAGGGTTGGAAAAAACGTCGATTATTATGAAAATGAAATGCGGGAATGCTAAAGGAAATGATGAAATTCTTTGATGTAAAGGACGTTCCTACAAGTTTTTTAGGTACTTTTTGTCCATTCTCTAAAAAGATGATAATTTTCAATCCATGCATTGTTGAATCTGACGATGGCCGATATACAATTTTCGAGATAGATATATCTCATTTTTTTCGTTATAGATGTTAAATTGTATTATGCGCTTTTAATTAAATTATTTTTGACCGATTGCAGTGTCACGATTGACCTTCGATACAGTTTGCGAGCTAACATCGAGGAATACATATACTTGAGTAAAATGATTAAAAAATGTTATCATTGGTAAATTTAATATTTCAATGTGTAAGCATATCTGTACCGATTATTTGACATTGTATATCGCCGTGCCATAGCTATTTTTTCCGCACTCGATGAAATGCAATTACATACGTTGATATATGTACACTCTGAGCGCGCGCGCACACACACACACTCACATTAAAAATATATACACGTGAAAAAAGTATAATATATCACACGTTTACCGTGGACGAGATTACAACTTTTTTACAATAAGAGATTATATAGTGATGATGGTTAAAATAAGAAAAATAAGTAAAGCGGAAAAAAAGTTTTAAATGAAATACAACCGAATGAGATGAAATTAAGGAATTTTTGCTTGATTCGTCGAAAGCACATTTATGTAAAGTTGAAAAATTAAAAGAAATATGGCAGCAATGGTCCGACACGAGAATAATATAGCTTATGATAGAAATTCAAAAAATAAATTACGGGAAACACTCCCCTTCTTCCACCACAAATTGAGGGCGATCAACACATTTTACAGGGGAGAATTCTTTCTTAATATATATACATATATATTTTTTTTTATTTTTTAGAAATATCCAATTTTCAAATATACTGCGAAAATATCGCGCGGCGTTTAGCGCGATTGAAATCATCCTATGTCGAGAGTGTAGCGCACAAAGATTTATAAATCCGACTGCAAAACTAACGTTTGCCATACTTATGAGGTTATTGAGGTAAAGAAAAAGATTTAACATGTGGTAAAATGGATAATTACATTTAGGAAAGGTAATTATTTATAGTTAACAAGCGCTCATTTAGATATGACGGGAAAAATATTTAAATTAATATTATTACTATTATTGTCGTAATAATTAATTATTATGATTGCTATTTTTATTATTATTATTATCATTATTATTATTATTATTATTATCGAATGTTAGTTAAAATAAATGATAACTGTTCGACGTCGATAAATATGTTAAATACAAAACTAATATAATTTTTAATCTATCCAAATAAATTAAGTTCGGACATTATTCGGTAGTATTTTTCGCCATATCCAAACGTACATTTGTTAACTATAAATGCAGACATAATTGCTTTTGCAATTCTTCTATTTGGGACACATCACAGTTACCGAACAAAACTTTTTCATTTTATCTCGTTAACTTGTCTAATTACGTAGGACCAAACTATCCTTTCATTCTCCCGCCTTTCTTGATGATCAAGCAGATTTATTTGTTTGTTTCTTTTTTTTTTATAGAAAAATGAAATTAAATGTCGGGATTTTATCAAAATTGTAAAAAATTATTTATTAAAATTTCATGTTTTATTCTAATTATGCATTTTTACAGTAATAAGTTTGAAAATGGAAATGATTAAGAAAAATAAAGTATTTATAAATATCATGCTAATACTGCCATAATTACTACATAAGGAAAATCAGTTGTTTGGTACAGAAGTTTTCATAAAGTCCGCCTTAGGAGAACAAAACTGAAAACAAGTCCATGTTTCGCGATAAAAGATAAAACAGTAAGAGAACGTGTCCTCGAGTAACAACTAAAAAAAAAAAGGTTTTATCGAATATAGAGAGCGTAATGTGTTAAACGCTAACAATATTTATATTGATTTCAAACTATAAATATTATTAATATAAAATTATTAAAAAGTACTCTCGTCGCTTCAAATGACAATACGTTAACTCGGAGTGGGAAAATACAATTGTTTAATGAGGGGACAAATATATGTAATCCTTTGATTATTGAATCTCACGCTCGTAAGCTAAAAAGCCTTAGGATTTAGAAAATTATTTTTTCGATGAACGCTCGAGCCATGGGAGGATGCAAATGACGTTTGACAACAAGTTGGTAGCAGTTTTTTAGTGATCGTTTCGCTCCTTATTGCGATTCATTTTTCATCGGTATTCCTTTGATCGTTTCGTGATGCGATGAATGACAATTTACTGTAAACAAACATCGTATTTTATAAGACGAACCCAATAATGTATCCCGCGAGATGATCGCAAAAAATTTTATAGCAACCGTGATGTTTAATCGAACGCTGTCCACATAAATAACGATGTAGGCAGACAAATTGAGATTGAAGCAAATGGAAATCGATATTGATATTTATCAAAGTAACTAATAATTGACAAGTGTTATTTTTTAAGAGTAAGTATCGTCTCCCTTTTAGTATATTTGCCTTACTTATATATGTGTATATATCTATTTCCAAAAATGTACTCGCATACGCACGACAAATGAGACAAAAATACCAAACCTGGCCGTTATTCTCTCTGTAACTTTCTTTCTCGTCTTTTTATCTATTCAATACATTTTCGATTCGACTGTTCGAGTCTTTCGCAACAATCCCGGACCAGGCGTAAGATGAAAAATAAAAATTTGAATATGAATCATATTGTCGCTGTAGCGGGCGTGTAATGTTAAACGAGAAAACTAGGTTTATGCTATTAAATTACAAGAGGGAAAAAGGGAAAAGAAGTAATTATAATTGCACTATGATATAGTATGGTAAAAAAAAAGAAAAACAATACTGTATGTCGTCGATCCTATTCTGTAAATAAATATTGTACTGAATAAAAAAAGAAGAGTCGATAAATTCACTGATAAAATAATTATGAAATATTATATCAGAATAATGAAATAACCCGCATAATCCAGTGAACAGATTTCAAATTGATTTTTCATTCACAGTTTTATTTGATTTTTTATAAGGTGTATAGAATATATAGATATATATTTATATGTGTATAAAATATCGTCTCTATTATTTATAATAATTCATTAATAGAATACAGATAGTATAAAAACAATATATTCTTCTGCCATTATAAAATTGATATTTCATGTAAAAATTATTAATCTCTATTACGACGCAATAACGATCACCGAAGTTTCAACCTCGAGCAATCGTAATTATATATAGAATCGTTTCAACGATCCCAATTAATCAATCTAAAATACAACAATAACAACATAATCATAACCCTCGTATATCATGATTGTTCGGTGCGTTTACGACTTATTTGCGCTAGAATATTGGCTGTTTTTATCTTATGAAAAAAATATGTTTAGAGTTCTGTATACAGCCCTGAAGATAACGTAATACTACAACGATGATTTAATACGATGCAATTCAACAAGAATACTTTCAACATCAACAATCATTCGTAGAAAAATATATTCAAATGTACACCTCACGTTTTCAATGTGAACATTTTGAGCAATTTAACTATAGTTTAGTATAGGAATAAAAACTCGTTATAAGTTGCTCTTCAGGAACGGCTTGAGGTACAAATGGAACGATTGGTTGACACTCTCTTGATTCAGAGGACTTTTCATAGCCTCATCATAAAGTCGTTGATAAACATTTCCGTCATAGGCACCAAGCGCTGAGCCAAGAATTTCGTCTCTGATATCGAAACCGTCCACTATGCCGACAGCGTTAGGTCGAATCACGGCTAATATTTCTTCTAATCTGGCTTGTAGGGCGGGAACATCCTCATTTGACAAGCAAGAAAACTACGCAGGAAAACGATCATGTTAATTCATTAACGTTAAAACTTATTATGATTATTGAGAAAAAAATATTTCTACTAACTCGAAGGAAATCTCCCACGCGTTGGAGAGTCCAGTAAACAGCATACAGTTCGCAAAGCTGGAGAAGAACATCCTTCAATTCCTTAGAAATGCTATTAATTCCTTTCACAGCTTCTATGAATTGACTAACAAGAAAAGCTCGACAATGAGCATCAGCCGAGTTTGCAAGTTCGATACTAGTCGCGTTCCATGCTTCTTCGGGGCTCAGACCACTTCTTATTCTTCTATCCATATTTTCGGTAGCAAGACGAATTTTTCTACAGAAACAAATTTTAATTTAAATTAGTCAGGTTGATATAATGTTAAAATAATTTTAAAATATGTTTTAAAACTAACCCAGCAGCGACAGCTTGATGAGCTTTTACTATACAGGTCATAGTATTTTTCCAAGGTCTTTGTTTAACACCACGAGACAAAACAATGAGGTATTCGACGGTAGGAGGCAATGGTTGTCCACTAACGGCTTGCCTCCAGGCTTTGACTAAATATCTAGCAGTTTGGAGCAACAACACCGTATTCTCACCCTCATAGGTACAAGCAGCTGTAACGAGACCGTACGTTGCTGGCAAATTGCTAGCATCCATATAGCCATGTCCTCCACAAGCTAACCGCAATTGTTCGACTCCGGTTGCAGCGTCTGAAGAAGCTACGGCCTTGAGACAGCAGGCTAATGCGTGTAACTAAAAACATCATTATCTTGTAAAAATCTTTTCAAATGCGTTACTAACTAAAAAAATCAATAGAGAATTTGCTTTTGAATACCTTAGTATTCAAGATTAAGTATTTACAAGAAGTAAGCAAGATTTTTTATTACCTCCGGTAATCTTTCAAGCTCTCCTTGATCGAGTTCAGCAGTGACGTTGTTGTACATTTCCCAAATCCAATCAGCGGCCATCGAAAATGCGAAACACGCCGCGAGATTGGGGAATAATTTATACTGCTGCGTTACGTAATCCATTATCTGAGCTTCAGGCTCGCTATAGTAACGAAAAACGATGAATAATTCAAATTCATTTGGAATGTAATGAACGACGATACTCACTCTGGTTTTATTTGACTTTGACGTCTAACTGCACTGTATCTGACGGCTATGGTCACGGCTTTCGATAGATAATTGGAAATATCGCGAACTAATACAACTCGAACGAACATCATGGTCCCGTATGTAAGTTTGTCGCTCGGTGCTTTCACGTACGTTCCATCCTCGAGCACCTGAATGTATCAATAGATTTTCAATGAGGCGTTCACTGATTTAACGAATTTGAAAATTTATTGAAAATCATGAAAATATCTACCTGTGAATTCTTCATCAACATATTTTCGCGTGGAATTCTTACTTTTTCGAAACCAAGAAAACCATTGTTCGTGGCATTCATTCCTAACTTTGTACCAATTTCACCAATTTTTATACCTGGCAAAGGTTCGTGAGTGTTTTCGTCTCTCAATTGTACTATGAATGGATGTACACCTCGGCATTCACCATTAGTGTAAAGCTGAGCAACAACAACCGCGTAATTAGCGGTTTGACCAACTGTAAAAGTTCAATAGCAACTTTACTTAGTGCCCAATTAAAGGTGTCAAGGGTCTATGGTTTGTTGTGAAATAGAAAAAGTTCATTGTACTTACGGCCTCCGGGCCACCATTTGTAGGAAGTCAAGGTTGGGCTATGCAGGATGAATTCCTGAGTGTTTGGATCATAAGTGGCAGTGGTTTCCAGTCCCCTGACGAAGGTACCATGTCCCAATTCGGTCTGTAACGAGTTTCACGATTATTTAATTTCACAAATTTACACAACCGCGATCGGTTTATTAACAATTAAGTTGAATTTTTCCGTATAAATTAAATAAATAAATAAATATTCAAATAGCAAACGTATAAGAAAATGTTAAATAACTCGAGCATAACGAGTTTATAACTATACATGTACGTGCATCAACTGCAATTTATGCGTCATTCGATTGCAGATGACACTGCAACTTAACGTTGGACGGCACTGATGTTTTTTTATAATTCTCTTCCTCTATTACCTGGGCATATGTACCGATAATATCGCAAGCCCAAGCTCTCGATATCCAGTAGCCCTGCTGCTCGACTGTACCCTGACCCATTATGGCAGGTATAAACATCACGTAATGAAGAGTCAATGGATTGCCATCCCTAAGAATAGCAGAGCCCAGCATACCTCCCAGAACTTGCCTGAAAGAAACAATCGGTCCATAAATTTAAAGGAACATAATCATCGGTCATTTGCGAGCATTATTTCACCAAAAAAAACTTTTATAGCTATTCATTGTTTCGTAAATGAGCATCGTACAAGAAAACGTCCATGCCTCCTTTGCCGATCTCGGTGAGGTGCTGAACCTTTTTCAGGACGAGGCATCCCTTTCTTACGGCATCCTCGTAAATCTCTTTATGGCTCTTGTACTTCGCCGGTATTTTGTCTTGAAGCTCCGGATCGCTCAGGAAATAATCGACTGCAAAAATAAACGCACTATTAGCTTCAAAGGGGTTTTCAATTGATTTTTTCTTTAGAGGTAGTCCTGTCTACAAGTCTTTAGAAATACGGTTTTTCGGGATTTTTTTTAGAATAGAAAGAGATAATTTATTGTACCGAATTTTTAGGATAGTTTGTAATATATTTGCAGACAACAAAATAATTTTTTCCAAACAATATAGTACAAACTATAAAATTCCCGAAATATTGCATTTTTTCAAGCCTTGTAAAGCAGGATCCCCTCTTAACGGAAGATCAAAATAATCTATTTGACGTATGCAATTTGAAAACAAAATTGTTTTCTATTGAATAAAAGTGAAAGATAAAGAAAAAAACATTCCAGCCGTATCGAAACACAGTAGGCAATCAAAACATTTCTTTCTATCGATAGTAAATTTTTTCCACAACTAGACGAGAAAGTGCGCGTAGATGCGCTATGAAAGCAAAACAAAAACAAACGAGTAGCATAATTGCAATAATTTCGCGATTATTTTCGCTAATTTCTTGCGAAATTGAATTAGCTATGTTTCAATAAATAAAATACTGGACCTTGTATTTATGACGTAAATGGCGATAATATCGTACGTTAAGGAGAAAATCGGAAGGACGTGGACCTCGGATCGAAGAATAAATCCGTGAGATAAATATAAATCATCGTAATTGTTCTTAACTTGATTATCGGGCATGACGTGGACAATTTTTGCAAGAATAACAATGAACAAATTGTCCGGAACGAAATCCGTCAAATCGACACAAGTGAGCTTAATCTAATCTCGAATGATGAATATCGGGTGGGGAAAATTGTATCGCATGCATGTGACAATCGTTTTTGTGCATTACTTCTGATACTCTGAGATTATGTCGATTCATGTAGAGTTACATTTTTTCGTTCGGACTATGTTGAGAGAGCCGATTAGCGAGAAGAGAAAAAAATGTCGAAGGATGGGGAAAGAGAGCGATGGTAAAAAAAACCAGTCGCGTGTGTAAGACAGAGACGAGTAAAACACGTTCTTAGACACGATTTTGCAATCGGTTGGATAAAACAAATATTCGCGAGGTAACTCTTACAAAGTTCAAGAATCCAGGCGAATACAATTGTCATCGATATTATATGATGAATTACAACCATACAACAAACAATTCTTATCAATAAAAATTTTCTAAGAAACTAATTCATTACAACCAAATTGTACTGTAATCAAAAGAATAATAGCCCTAATAAAAATCGAATCTGTATTGTTATTTCATTGACATAATTATTGCAAACGAGATGTACTTTCTTATTGTCAAGAGGAAAAAATTTTAATGAGAACCAGAGCGTAGTTCTTTTTTTCCTGAAAAATGTCATTTTTATATGAAGTAAGAACGAACGAGGGGAAAACGTGAAAGCTGAAATCTAGGCGAGGGACGAGCTATCGAGAATTACTATGACGCGATAACAAGCTAATCGTAGTTTCACACGCGAGAGTAAGAAGAAAAATTGATATCGACTGTACCTTTCTCGCGTCTTTGGACGGTTTTCTCGGCACCTCCGTCTAGCAAATGCGTCAACTCCAGCGGATCGAAGGTGCATTTTTCTCGTTCGCGCAACAGGTCCACATTGATGTTCGCCATCGCGTTTTACGACGAGATAAATCTTTCGAAACACGAGCGATATTTCGACGTTGAACGGTCGTTCAACACAATCGCACGTCTCGCACTACGGACACACCAGACACCACTCGAGCCGCACTGTGCCGACGTCGCCGATTATTTGGGTTTTTGACGCACTAGCTGCCTCCATCTTGTGACGATTATTCTAAACACGAGATTAAACGACGCTATCTCACGGCATTTCATTCAATTAAACACATGACGTCATCATTCTAACCTTCTTATACTCGATAGCTAGCTACTGTCGTTGAAAACGTTTCAAATTTGGATATTTGTTAGACAAGATTAAATGGTGATCAAAATGATATAGTTTCTATAACTATATTGATTCGAGATTGAATATATATAAAATAAAATTTTCGTTTGTCATATTGAAATGTAGTTTTAACGCAATCATGTGCCGTTCTTTGAATTCGAGCGCGTTTCGTTTCGGGAGTATGGGGTTGGAATTACTTCCTCCCCCCTCTCCCCTCACCAGCAGGAAACATCGTACTCGCCATTTTGGATTTCTTTTACAGTGAAGGACTCGTAGAGATCCATCATGAGGTACGGTTTTTCGTACAAAATAACATTTTTGACATATTTAGAACAATTGGAATTACTGAAATTGATCTTATTATTCATCTCGTTGTTGTCGTTTAGTGATTTTATACAATATTTCACGTTAAATAAACTCTATTATTGATAAAAATCATTGTTCACGGGATCTCGCGACCACATGGCAGCGTCTCAGGAAAATAACATATTAGTTTATGAAATATTTCGCATATTACATAAAAAATATGATTCTCATTTATAATCAATTTCAGAACTTGTTTCAATTATTCTATATTTTATAAATTAAGATCTAATTGTTTTTATAAAATTGAGTTGTAACATAACCTTTAATATTTTTCAGTTCTCTGAAGCTACAAAAGCGGCTTGCCGCCTCGGTTATGCGATGTGGCCGAAAGAAAGTATGGTTGGATCCAAATGAAATCAACGAAATCGCCAATACCAATTCGCGTAAGATTACAATATTTATAACATGACAATAATGTTGTTATACATAAATCTATTGGTCGTGGTTATTGAACTTCTATGGTACATTCGATAGGTCAAAACATTCGCAAACTCATCAAGGATGGTTTGATCATTAAGAAACCAGTAGCAGTACACTCTAGAGCTCGTGTACGTAAGAATACTGAAGCCAGACGTAAGGGTCGTCACTGTGGTTTCGGTAAAAGGAAGGGTACTGCTAATGCTCGTACTCCTCAGAAGGTAAGAAAGACCGAAATATAATTTACATTAGTTTGTTAAACTGTTTCTTAATTTCAAATATTTCATTTTATCCAGGATCTTTGGATTCAAAGAATGAGAGTCCTTCGAAGACTTTTAAAGAAATACAGGGAAACAAAGAAAATCGATAGGCATCTGTACCATTTGTTGTACATGAAGGCTAAGGGTAATGTGTTCAAGAACAAGAGGGTACTTATGGAGTTCATCCATAAGAAGAAGGCTGAGAAGGCTAGGGCTGAAATGCTCTCAGACCAGGCTGAAGCACGCAGAACCAAGGTTCGTGAAGCGAGGAAACGACGTACCGAGCGTATCGCTACAAGAAGGCAAGAATTACTTCAGGCTTTCCAGCAAGAAGACGAAGCTGCGGCCGCAAGAAGGAATTAAGAATTGTATAAATAAATTTTAAGAGAAAATTTCAAACATTGTCTTATAATTTTATTCCCTCTATCTATTTATAAATTATTCTTGACGTAATTATAGAATCGATATTGATATCTATTTTGAATCACTGATTTAAAATCGTCAAGTAGTTAGCTAATATATTTAATACAGTTAGAATTAAAATTTCGAATTGGAAGAACCAGGAGGTGGAAAATAGCTATAAGCTATAGCCAGTAGGGCCAGTAGCAATTCGTAGAACATACGTATTTCTATTTTTATAATTTAACTATAGGAGGCAGCACTGAATAGAGAAAATTCTTTGTTAGAACACACATATGATGTTGATGCGTACGTAAATAACTTGATAACATTCGTTACATAGGAGTATATGATACACTTTTAATTTCGTAATATAATGTAAGTAAGATTTTTATAATTAAATAATCTTATAAAATTTTAGAATTTAGCCCAACAACTGAAATTCTTTAATCCAAAAATATGATGTTTAGGTTAGAAAATTACAAATAAAGTTATTATTGAAAATGTCATGGAATTATCAAAATAATCCAATTCAAATATAATTGTACAATAACAATCCAATCTTCTCTTTATAAATATTTTATCAGAATTAGGATAAATTAAGAATATTATTTGGCAATCTTTTCCCAGCTGGACATAATTGTTAGTGGTCCTAATATTGATACTGTGACGATGGATCAGGAAGAGCACGTCAGTAACGGTTTTTATAACTCAAATTTAACGTGAAAGCTGTTCTTTTTTTTCAATTTTCATTAGTTTACCTGACAATTGAAATTATTTTCGACAATTCATGTTGCTGTCACGAGGTTGAGTTTAATGCCATTGTTTACCAAATACACTACTCATTCATTCATATAGTATGAATAATGATGTTGAGACTTCTTGAATGCGATAATTATTCATTTTTCTTTAATAATTTTCATTCTATTTGCTTGACTTAATCTATTAATTTCTTTTCTGCATGTGATGATCCTGCACAATTAAATTTTATTTCAAAACATTAATTATTATTATTCATCTAATTCTAGATTTATGTTGGAAATCTAACAAATTCAAGAACATAATAAAATATATTTTCTAATTGAATTTTGTAATTTTCAGTTGTCAATTAATCCAGAGAATAAAACAACAAAGTCCAAGGCTAGACATCTCAGAAGAAAAAAATTGAAGGACGCTCGAAAAGCTGAACAATCTACAGAAAATTCTCTTTGTAATGAGATTATTGGATCAAACTCAGATAACTATCATATTACAAATATTGAACAAGTGGAAGTTGTAACAAAATCCAAGGCTCGCCGATTGCGTAAATTGAATAAGAAAAGTAATGAAAATTTGGTCATAAGAAATCCTGAAGTACATTTAAATTCATATTTATTAATTGAAGATTCATACAAAACTTTAAACGGGAACGGGCTAACAACAATAGATAATGATCATAGAGAAGACAATTTTATAACGAGTGAAATTTGTAATGCACAGAAAGAACATTTAGAACTACAGAGGTTCAACAAATGTCAGTTGATAGATTGTAAGAAAGGAGACAGATTAGGTAATATTAGTTGATTATAATTATTTGTAAAAGTAAATTTCCTAAATAGAAATGAATAAAAACATTTCAGTTGACCAATTGTCGAATAAAATCAATAGTAGCGAAGCAGAGAGAATTTCATCGTGCGAAATGATCGATAAAAAAGAAAAGATAGAAGAAACTGGAAAAGTAGAAATACCTGAGAAATCCAGGGAAGAAATTAAAGCCGAACGAGAAGCCAAGAAAGCGGCCAAAGCAGCTGCCAAAGCTAAAAACAAAGTAAAAGCTGCACCAAATGACCACGGGAATGAGACGAAAACCGAGTCAAATTGTCAGAATCAAGTAATCAGTGGCAGCGAAAAATGCGACGAGCAAACTACTGCGCAAAAAACAATACCTGAAATGAGAGAAACATCGTCAGAACAGTCTAAACCTCAAGAAACATCGTCAGAACAGTCTAAACCTCAAGAAAAATCGTCAGAACAATCATCGTCAGAACAATCTAAACCTCAAGAAAAATCGTCAGAACAGTCTAAACCTCAAGAAAAATCGAAAGCTGAACTGAGAGCTGAAAGAAGAACAAAACAAGAAGCACAAAGAGCTGCGAAAAAAAATGAATCAAAGGAGGTAAAATCAGTAAAACCTGGAGCTAAACCTAAACTGAAAGAATCGGAAAAACTAGCAGGTACTTCACACAGCTCTTCATACCCGTTGAAGAAAGTTGTGAGAAAGATTGCCGTAAAAGAAGATGTTCACGAAGTTAGTTTATTTAAACATTTGTACCATGAAAGAAAGCAAGTAATTAGTTTTATAACGGTGAATTCGCATATTCATCCCATGATTGTGAGATTAGGAGTTCAGTATGCAAGTAAAATAATCGTAGGTAGCAATGCTAGATGCGTAGCATTCCTGGCAGCTGTAAAGGAGTTGATCCACGACTTCGAGCGTCCACCGCATGCTGATTTTGTTCGTGGCCTTGATGAGTGTCTAAAACAATCGACAGCGTATCTTCATCGTTGCCGTCCGTTAGCAGTTTCCATGCAAAATGCAATGCGACATCTTAAGTGGCAAATGACAAAATTGCCGAGTACGTTATCCGATCAAGATGCTAAACAAGAGCTGAAAAGCGCTATTGATACTTATATTTCTGAGCAAATTGAACTTGCTGGCAAAGGAATCTCTATGACAATACAAACTAAGATATCTAATGGAGATGTTATTCTGATTTACGGGTTCTCTTCGTTGATTAATAAAATTATGGTAGACGCTCACGATAAAGGGAAGAAGTTCAGACTTATCGTCGCAGACGGTAGGCCGTGGCTAGAAGGCAAGGAACAATTGCGCAGATTGGCCAAGCACGGAATCGAATGTTCTTACGTGTTAATCAATGGTCTTAGTTACGTGATGCCGGAGGTAAGCAAAGTTTTTCTGGGAGCACATGCAATACTGGCAAACGGTGCTGTTATGTCGAGGGCTGGCACGGCACAGGTTGCTCTTATGGCGAAGGCGTTCAACGTTCCAGTCATGGTGGCCTGCGAGACGCACAAATCATGTGAAAGAGTACAAACGGATTCGATTGTTTATAACGAATTAGGTATGTGTGATATTTATTCAAATAGTTATTCCGACGATGTCGTTTTTAAGCAATCTGTCGATAACTATCATTCACATTGAAAATAATGTTGATACTTATATTTATATGTATTTTATCGGACTTTCAGGTAATCCAAACGATCTTATAGATAATCTCTCGCAATATTCGAGAAGAGCAGAATTATCAAAATGGAAAAATAAGAAATCTTTGAACCTCCTGAATATTACGTACGACGTGACACCGGCCGATCTCGTTACGGCCGTTGTCACAGAATTGGCTATTTTACCTTGCACAAGTGTTCCTGTCATATTACGAATCAAACCATCCGAGATTTAGTTTATCGCGAGTTGATCCAGAAAAAATAGATAAAAATTAATAATTAACCTTTTTTTGGTTTTTATAAATAATTATTAATATACGATTGCTGTATTATACATTGTGTACTTTGGAATAAAGAATTTTAAACAGAAATACATATCGGATGATTAATCTTTATTTTACCTATTTATAATTTTTAATTTATTGGCAGATCTAACCTCTATAGGAAATACACTACTTGATGATAAAGTCAGATAAATATGTGTTGGTAATTACATCAGATGACCTAACCTCCAACTCGCATGTTGGTGAGGTAGTAGAGTGTAGATTTTTTTGGAGTAAAATGTTTATTTTTTGAATGTTGTGAAACGATTGTAAGCAAGAATGTCCATCATAGGGACAATAAGAAGTTCGTTAGTATTTAAGAGCTTCTTTTCGCGTACTTTCGCCACACAACAAACACTGTGCAACGAAATTAAACTTGCGAACCAAAATTCAAGAAAGAACACGCGGAAAGAAATAGAAGCCTATAATGAGCTGTTAACAAATCCAAAATATAAGCAACATTATTCATTATGTCAAGTAACTACTCTCTGTTCATTTTTTTATAGATGTCATGAATTTTCTATTTGATGTTATTCGTCTTTAATGTATTAATTTTAGGAACTAAACATAGATTTACAAAATTTGCAAACTATCCAGAGCTTTTTGAAATTTCGTCCAGAAATAATCAAAAACCGAAGTTTATTATTGAAAGAAATGGGGGTAACAACTATTAATCCATATCTCATTACAAAGTAATTACAAACAAAATTTTATTTTATTTTATTTTGGAATTTATTCTATACTTAACAATTATTTTATTTTCAGATTGGGAGTTTATATGCAACACTGTCTATTTACGTTTCAAAAAAAGTATAACATTCCACCCGATCAAAATTTTGCTAAGAATTTGCTTGCTAATGTCGATGAAAAATTGGAAGACTCGAAAATTGCTATAGCCGATACTACACCTGCTGGAGAGATTTACATACAATGTTTGGAATATTTAGTGAAGCGTTTAATTGGCGAAGTTCGATCAGTTGCAATGAAAAGATTCACAGAGTCAATAAAATACAAGAGTTTTGTTAGTTTTAAAAGAACAGTCGATACCTTAAGAAATGATGTGAAATTGGATGAAAAATTTGTAAGTCAAATTATAAATGTTTTTAATATTACTTTACTTACTAACTCATCTTTTTTTTTGTTCATATTTTACAATTTTTTTTCCTTGCAGCTTAGAAATAACTTGTATATTACAACATTCGATTTGGTTAATGTAAATATGACAGTAAATATTTTAAAAGACATTCAAATGACTGGCAAAACTTGGGTGAACTTGATCAAGAGATGTCCATCGGTTCTATCTGCGGATGCAAATAATTTAATGAAATTATTGGATAGTTTCAAAGTATACAACATACCTGTGGAAGCGATATGGAGTTGTCCTTCAATTTTGGTAATGGAGCATAGTAAATTTATCGAGCATATGAATATGTTGTTAGAACATCCAGTTTTGAGTATTTGGTCTCAGCATCCAAGAGTATTTCAGCTAATTGTTTACCAAAAAAAGGTCGAAAAGCGTATAGAACAATTAGAAGCGTCCAATCGTTTAGAATATTCTAATATACACCATTTGTGTTCACCAAAGGGTTATTTTAATAAGTATGTATAATTAGAAATATTAAAATTTTATATTTTAAATTCCAATTAAATATTCTAAACACAGCTATCGATGTTTTTAGATATATGAACGATATGATGAGTCACACAACTCTAAAAAAGTTTTTGCAATACGTATTATGTAAAGAGCTAGGTGCAGGCAAAGCAGATTTGTTCGATCTGATTGTACGTCACTCTTGTTGGCGGCGTATATCATTGTATAAAGTGCACGACACAATTGTAAATCTCAAGAAACATTTTACAGTTGATGAAATTTGCGAAAATATCCAAATAATTCTTTACCCTTGGTAAGTAATGTTTCTTGGTTCTACACGATTATTATCGATTTTTAATTTTTAATTTTTAATTTCTCACAGGAGCGTAATCGAGAGTACAATAGAAATTGTAAATAATAAATATTCGATGAAAGAAGGATATCGTTTTAACACATCCCAAAAATTGGCTCTGTGCTTATACACAATGGAGAAGAGCAATCATTTTTCGGGGGACGCCGTTTGGGCAATAGACAAAAAAGGCCCGTCAAAATTTTGGAATTACGACGATAATAGTGCACGTTTAGAAAGGATTCAGAATTTTGACATGTACCTAGACAAGAAGTTTCAGTGCACTGTAAATAGCTGATCGAGAAAGAAGTAAATCTAGATATGTAGAATTATTTTTTAGCCAATTAAATACAAATGGAAAAAAATCAAATTATTAAAAAAAAACTCAAAAATAAAAGTTTTAGAAAATTAATCAATCGATCTTTTCTTTTTTAAAAATGATTTATTCGCTTAAAATTCTTACATTAAAAAAAAATGATTTCAACTCATACGACTTATGAAAAAATATTATCATACCGTATACAGTTTAAAATTCACATAGTGTTAATACGATTCCATAAAATACGCGAGTGCGCGACTCAATAAGAGAATAAGGCACGAGAATGCACGAAATTTCCTTCGAAAGGAATACTAGTGTCTTAGAAATAATCTTAAAAACTATTTTAATCGTATTACATCTTAGAAATATAATCTCTGATAATTCTACCTTACGATCTATTAGGTTTCGATAAAACAAAAAAAAACAAAAGACAGTAAAATAATATACAAAAATTATCCAGCAAAAAAAAAATTTCGATCTAAACATCATGATAAATCGATTCCCCGCTCATTCCTGGTGACAGAGCGCAGGTATCGAGTCAATTCAGAAAAGGAGGCAGCTGAACGTAACTTTGCTGACTGGTCGGTTCGGTTTTCACCATCACTTGATCCTTCATCACCTGACGACCCGGCGGTGAGTGCATGCCGTAGTCCTGTTTCTGATCCTGCTGCTGGGGTTGCTGCTGCTGATTGTAATCTTGCTGCTCGTGCTGATACTTGTCGGGCGGACTGAGACCGCTCACGTAATCCAACTGCTTGTTCTGCTGATGTTCCTCTTCCGTCATCGAGTTTCCAAGATGAGTCGGTGGCGAATGGGTAGTGACGATTCCTTGATAATCGTTTCGAGTCATCGGCGGTGGTGGACTGTTACTGGCGCTCATGTAGTCCTGATGAACGCGCATTGTGTTACCACCGGGAGCCGCGAAGAGCGAGGCGTCGTGCTGAGGAAGCATCGTGGCGTACGAATAAGCCGCCCCGTTGTTGCTGGGCCCGCCGAACGACGTTGTGTACGGTGAGTTGGACGGGCTCAGAAGATTCAAGTGCGGAGCTAAATCGTACGCCGGTGAATACGCCCAAGCGTCTGGTGGCGCCGTAGCCGTCGTTGGCGAGGCGAACGGGTTCAGAGTGTTGTTCAGCGAGGTGAAGGAACCTGAAAAATTTCACGTTCAATTTACCACTTTTACTATTAACCCATTCGCTGCCAAGCCTAAATTATATGAATTCATTCCCATTGCTATTTATATTTTAAGTGTTATTGTTTATTTATGTTTGTGGCCATACAAAATTTGCTAATTCAAATGTCTGTATGTTATAATATATTTAAAGTGGGATGGGTTAATTTGACAAGATTTAGAATTTTCATTTAAGTTGTTATCATTCGAATATTACCTGATAAGCCAGGGCTGGCCGAACCAGTAGCCATATAACCCGCTGTTTTACGCGGTGGCTCCCGTTTGCGCCACTTCGCTCGTCGATTCTGGAACCAAACTTGAACTCGCGATTCCGAAAGCGCGAGCTTCATGGCGAGCTCTTCGCGCGCGAAAACATCAGGATAAGGAGCACGCTCGAAGGCCCGCTCCAATTCTTCCAGCTGGTAAGCCGTGAAGGTGGTTCTAAAGGGAAAAATTACTTTGTAACTAAACGAATACGAGTTAATAAATTTTCTAGGATGAAAAATCTTACCTCGTTTTCTTCTTTTTAATCCCATTATTATCGGTTTTCTTTTTAGAATCTTTCTTAGTCGGCTGAGTTTCGGTATTGACTAGAAGGAGAAACGCCGGAGTCAGATTCGGTGAAAAAAATAAAAAGAAGTGAATTTTCAGAAAATTTACCAGGAGTTAAAGAGTTGATGGGGTCATCCGGTTTTCTCTTCAGCGCGTTCCCAAGTTGAAGACCTTGCTGAAGAGTAGTGGTGGTGGGTGCGACAGTAGTAGAGGTCGATGTTGTAACATCCTGAGTCTGCGGTAACGGGGCGTACATCCCAGCCAGTTCCAACTCTTTGAGCTCCTTCTGTTGCTGCTGCTGTTGCTGCTGCTGCTGCTGAAGGTGATGATGAGTCTGATGATGATGAGGCGGCGGGCTGTTGGACGAGTCGAGCTTGTGCAGGTGACCGCCGCCGGTCGGCATCAGGTCGCCGGCGTGGTGGCCCCCGTGGAGGCCGAGCATCACTTGAATGCTGTGCACCCCCGAACCTCCGCGGCCACCGAAATCCGAGAAGATCGGATCGTCGAATGGTCCACCGTCCATCTCGCTGATTATCCTCTCGATCTCGCTCGCCTCGCGGTGGTAATCAAGTTGCAGCTCAATTTCGGCTATTTTGCGAATCCCAGTCGTGGCAAAATTTCTTCTACCAGCCGATCTTCGAGCCCAAGAACAATTATCCAATTTTCTTCTCCGGTATCGAGAGAGAGAGTTCTTGAGAAAATTCTCAATGTCCAGGTTCGAGTCAGCGGTCCTCTTCTCGCAGAAGACGATGGAAGTTCACTAGTTCCTCGAATCTACGTCGATGACGCGAGTATCCAGAAAAAGGGAAAGTAGATATACAACACTATTGACACAATCACAAAAGTCGACCCGATGAAGGTAGATGAAGAGATCGAGGAGCGAGAGAGAGAGAGAGAGAGAGAGAGAGAGACGTAGATGAACTCGCGCGCAAGTCGCGTAATGGAATCCGGGCCAATTGCTATCAATTGCGTGCCGGGTTATGATTAATTTTGATTAGTTTTAAGCGGCGTTAACGAAGGCACGAGCGCGAGCGCGGTACACAAAACGTCCGTGTCCAGCGTACGGGATGGTCCGAACTGCGAGTGACTCCTTCCGCGACGAGATGAGAACGAGGGACACCGTCGAGCACGGAAGATCGGGCGACGATTGAGAACGATGGGTAGGACGAGTTTGGTAGCGCTAGCGGGG
Source organism: Goniozus legneri (assembly GCA_003055095.1). Lineage (NCBI taxonomy): Eukaryota > Metazoa > Arthropoda > Insecta > Hymenoptera > Bethylidae > Goniozus > Goniozus legneri. The sequence goes on from NCVS01000246.1 coordinate 90,281, forward strand.
TGGTGTGTCGGGTACTTCGCGTCGAGCGAACGATCGACGCGAAACTCCGCTGATTAGCGGACACTCACACAGGTTTATATTTTCAACGAGCCGCTCGAGCCTACGCCCCCACACACGAACCACCAGCCAATCGTGGGCAACCCACCGACGAGGGGCCCCCCCTACGGGCTCCCTACGTTACCGAACATGCGGGCAAGACTCTAACCCCCTTCCCCGTCGCTCTTCCCCTCTCTTCCTCTCTTACACTTGTTGCCGTGTCTCTCCCTCGATATTTTCATCTTTGCGTTAGATAATTCTAAGAAATTTTTACGTTTTGAAACGAATCGTGAATCATCGAAACACACCCTGACGTTTAGAATCGTAATCGTAATATTTTAGCGAATAATTTAGCACGAATCGGTAGCCTGTTGCCGGCTAGCAACAGTCGTCGAGAAAAGCAAGCGTATGTAATTTGTACCTATTTTTCCATCTTCTCTTTTGAAGTTTCGCATTTTCTTCCACTCGACAAGTTCTCCAGGGTTCGACGTTATTTTTTTCTCTTCTCCCTTGGCCACGGCGAGGAGATTCGCGCGTTGAAACGCATGCGCGTGTGTTTTAGCGACCGCCTTCTCGGGCGCTCCACCTCCGCCGACGATTCTCTCTCATCCTCTCCCTCGAGCCCCGCCATCACGCCGGCACACGCGCACACCGCCACGCCGTGCGGGCAAACTTCACGAGAGCGCGCTCGCGTGGGAACTGGACCGCTTTTCGCGGCCCTAAGTCTCCCGTGGGAAGCGAGCGAAATTCGCAAAAATGCGAATAAACACGAAGCGCAGGAAAAACCCTTACATCACTCAGTTCCGAAGATCGAGTCGAGTATCCCGGTTGCACAAACTCTCACCCCGAACGTACCGATCGACGAACCGGACAACGGGAGGTTCCGATGGACCGGTAAAAATTGTTTAAAAAAAAAAGAAAAAACAAGCCGACACGATCCACAACCGGCGAACGGCAGCATGGCACTGAGTATCTCTCGCGAGGTTGGAGCGCTAAGGAGAGAGAGCTCAATGAAACCGGCAATCGCCAGGAATTGCCTCGAATTGGCCCAATCAAACTACCCCCATATTCCCCCGTAAAAGAGCACCGCGGAACAGCCGCTAACGGGTTTGTTGTATCGAAACAACAAACTCTAATAAACTATCGAGCGTGTAATGCCATTGCCGGTAATTAAGCCGGTCACCGGTGACACAGCCGAGATTCGCGCTGCTCTTTCTCTCTTGCTCGCGGATCGGAAGAAAACATGGCCGCCGTCAATTTTCGCCACGAGTTCGCGCCACGGTCGACCTCCGGAGCCCTAGAGAACTTTTCCGGTGCGCGAGCACACGGGATAGGTGCGAAACTGCCGCTAAAGAGGTTCGATCGCGCGTACACCGTAGAGCGAAACCTTAACTGGCCTAAATGGCTTTTAACTCGATGTGATTTTGCCGGCCGAACCACTAAATTGAACGAATACGAGCCTAAACTGAGCTCAACTAAGCTAATCATATCACATTACTGGGCGTTATTAGCCCGGAGCGACGATATAAGTGAAGGCCCGTCGATGCCCGGCTGCAGTAACGGGTCGCCTCCTGCAACTGACCCTTCTTCTTCTTCTTCATCATTATTCCGCTTTTTCTCTCCTTGCTGCAACACCTTTCATGAATTTTCCTGGAAAACGTGAAAACGGTGTGCCAATCGCGTGCCAATATACGCGTCGGGGTGTTCTGCCATTGTGTCTCCTTTTATCTTCCTCTTCTCTCTTCTTCTTCCTCTTCTTCTTCTTCGGCTGGCATAGGTGAGCGAGCCGAGTCGAGTACATCCGATCGCTGCCGAGGGAACTTGGGCCACCACGTGCTTGCTAGATCATGCGTTCGTCGAGTGTCAAAATTCGCTCTCAGTGAAAACGATCCAGTGAATCTCGAAAATAATGGAGTTTCCTCGCACTCGACGGGATCTTGTGTAGAGGACCGAAACCCATTGCATGAAAAAATGTTCGAGTTCTTCTTTCGATCGGTTACTCCCACCAACGACGGGATACCGCGTGTTGTGTCGATCGAGGAGGGGGAGTGACGATGCTCCACCTCTGACGAGGGCTCGACCTCCGTCCTCTTTTTCTTGCGTGCGAATAATCATGGAGGGGATAACCACACTCGCGTCGAGCGGGAAGGGTGTGTCGGAGCTTCGGTTACAATTTTTGAGAAAAAAAATTCTCCGTGCTTGATTGTTTTTTCTTCTCAAGCCGATATCGCTACTCACCTAAAAAATAATTATTCGTTAATATATCGCACACTTTTTCCAAACTAATAATAGATTGAAGTCAAATGAAATTGTTTACAACCTACATGTAACACTGAATTTTGAAATAAAAGTACATCGGAAACTTTTCCAGTGGTAGAATTATGACGCTCGTAATTTTACTAGTAGATCAATTTTTTTCTACGCTCGATGTAGGTATGTCAACCGAGCAAAGGTTCCCGGTGCGTGGCGATTCTCTGGATGGCGAGGAGAGAGAAGGAGGAAGGTCCACTGCCAATTGAGCTAGTTTAACGTCAATTGATCTAAATTGGCTGAATTGAAGATAATTGCGCGGAGGCGACGGGGAACCGTCCGCTCGCGCTTCGTCTCGGCACTCTTGGATTCCGCTGTATATGCGAGATCCGACTGCGATCTTTTTCTCATGGCTAAAACTCGTTTGGACTTTCGTTCCCCACGCGTAAAGCACGAGGGAAATATACGACACTGACGTGAGCGGTACCATAACGTCAAAAAGTTTAACCGCGTCAATTTTCTCCTTATATGATATGAAAATTATTTACACAGTATAAATGATGACTGTACCAACACACTCTGTGTACATGTATTATAAAATATATATGAAACCACCATTAATATATTAGTACTATGAATTCAAAATTAACCATAATATAAATCGATGTTCTGGTATTCCCTGCTTTTTTTATGCTATAAGATTCAATTGCATACGTATCAGTCGACTGATTACAATTTGCAGTACTTTTCGTTTTGTTTAACATTATCACTGTTTCAAGACGGTCCTCGTTTTCTCAAATGAGATCGGCACTTGTAGTATACCCCCATAGATGCTACAATAAAAAAATGAACGAAAAGATGAATAAATATTGCCCGCCCACATACAGGCGAGAGCGGTCAGGAAAAAAACGAGGGAGCTATTGTAATCTCGAAAGTCGACACGAGACCTTAGGAGCCATCTACAAACGACCGATAGACATTTAGTAATTCCCATGCTGGTACATCGTCCGGCTACTTTTCTATTTTCGTTTCCTCCGTCTTCAATTTTTTCCCTCCCATTAGTTCTTATCCGGAACGATCCGGTGCACGTGCATACTGGTACCCGAATTGCGGTCATCTATAAAAAAATGATATTCTATGAAATGAGTTCATAATCATATCGATTACATTAAAAAAAATATCAAGTACTTGTATTATTCGAGTTTTTCAATTTGAAAGTAATACGAAACGAGTAGCATAGTACAGGAATAAAAGAAACGTTTCGACTTTTTGATATGGTATTACGTTCGCGGAAGGAGCATTCGACGCGTGAATTACGAAAAACGATTTCAGCCGACACACGCGAGCTACGACGACGTTCGGTGCGTCTCTCTGACGTCGTTTCCTGATTAACGCCGCCACGGCCGAGGCACATCCGGCTCTATTCTCGCCCAGGGGTTGCCTCTGCATCGCGAAAATGCTCGCTTCTATTTTTCGAATCGTGGGAGTCGAAGTCGCGAAAAGAGATTCTTGCCCACATCGGAACGATCCGTGAGAATTTCACTCGCGAATTCGCGTCGGATGTTATTCTCATGGAACTCTTAAACCCCTCTCGGTTTAATTCCACCCCCTTCGAGACCATCCCGCATTTCGTACGCACAGAATACTCGACTGCGAGTATAATATGACTGCGGGCCGTGGTGCGCGAGGGGAAGACGGAGAGGGAGTCATTTTGTATCGAAATATCGTCAGATCCGATTCCACGTTACACCCAAAATGAGCCCATATCGTTCGCTTATAATCGTCGACTAATCTCTCACGATCGTATAAGCGAGAGGGAAAAAAATATTTCGAGTAGGTGAATTCTTTGTAGAGGGGGAGTGAACACCCCAGGAATTCACGCAGGAGGAACCATATGCCATTGTGTTGGTTCATGCCGGTTAGAAAATGACTCTTCCCGAGAGGGTCGACACGCGACCCGCAACTCGCCACCACGCAGTCCTTTTAATTGATCGTCCACTTTTTTTCCTACAGTCTTCGTCATGATCGCGCCGTCCTCGATCCTCGAACTACGAATTCCCGCATACACCAATCTGTGGGTGAAAAAAAAGCTACCTTTCATTGCTGACCAGTGAAATTTTTAAATTAAAAATGTCATAATCGAAAATCAGTACCAAATCTTTTATATGATTGAAAATCTTCATTACAATAAAATTAAGTATTTTTTATGTAACGAATAAGAAATAAGCATAATTTGTTAGTGAAAATTTTTTTCTGTTACGATTTCCATAAAATTTATTTGAATATCATTAATATATAAATAATATTATCGCTAACGACAATATTTTGCAGTTATCTTTTAACAGAAAACAAGGTTTCTACATTACCACCGAGTATTCGAGCGATGAAATACGTGGCGTCACCTACTGAGCATTTGAAAAAGACACCGACAAGAAGCCCAGCAACGCCGATGAAAACAACGGAAACTCTGTACCACCTTGTTTCTCCTGGCAACGAGCCAATATAATATCTACTAGGCATTTAAAAGTTAATACCTTACGAACGAAATTATCTTCCTTTTCATTCGACCCAGAGCCACGAGGTACATCATTCAATTTAAATGTCTCACAACACAATACAAAGTCAAAAATGGAATAATCTCCAAAACCTAAAACAAAAATACCGTTCACTTCAACGAATAAAAAACAAGAACAAAAATAAAATAATTTGCTACGACTCTCCACTTGGCTTGACAAAATAGTGTTTTTTTACGTATTCAAAAATACATGTACCGAACGCTCGTCAATTTCGAGACAGTCGACTGTCAAGGATTATAGCTTTTGGAGAGAGCTTGTCGCCGAAAATATCGTCTCTCGAGGACTTCAATGTTCGCTCGCAAAATCCCGGGGGTCAGTTCACCAGACCCCGATGGAATTAGCCGGCACGAGGGAAATAGATTAAGAGTCTGCGGCGCATACGCCGGCGACGAGGAGGTTCGCTTTTGCTCTCTACAAGACCGCGTGTAAGAGCAAAACGAGATGACCAGACGGGATGTACAATTAGACCCGAACCGAAGTTAGCACAAGGCACAGCCAGTTCGAAAATTTCGCATGCCCCTTTGAAAATGTTGAGCGAAATTAAAAAGCAAATTCTCGCAATCACAGAAGTCAATATGCGAGACAGATTGTTTCTTACTATGGCAGTTAAACATTACGTAAGAGTCCGAACGTCTAATAAGTTCAACTGCATACTAGTGGTATACTCGATAATTCAAAGGAAGAATGGCGACTCTTATGCGATAGTTTGAATCTTCAAATTATTTTTCGTTTTCACATAGCCTGTATATTCGCCCAACGACAGTGTAAACTCGAGCTCGAAAATAGACTCCGTGTGTTGCCTCTTTCCCACCAGCTATTTGTACTTTGGAAAAAGACGAAATAAGTGAGCAAGCTTAGCTCGTGGCTCGAATAACGCTGTAGAGCGTTGCCGTTGAAAACTAAGAAAAAATAAAGATTGCAACAGGAAGAGCCGCAGGACGAAGGAAGTTAAAAAATTTCACGTACAATCGTCTCGCTTCCTACGTTCGCCAGTCGGAATGTCAATTGCAACGGCTCGTATTGCGTCACTCGGGGAAAAATGAGAAGGAGGTGGAACGAGAGGGGGAAAGGAGAGAGAGAGAGAGAGAGAGCCTCGCTTAATGCGAGTTAAAAAGCGCGTGCAAGAGCGTTTACGTATCGTGTAGGTGGGGCTGGGGCTGAATCATGAGCGTCATTTGCGCAACGTAATAATTTGCTCGACGCTTTTGCCTCCAGATGAATAGGGAAAAATTGTCCAACCGACTGTACTTCCAGCAAACCGTTACTCCTCTTCTCTCTCCGTTCTCGCGACGGATTTATGCTCGTAGAGAAAAAAAACGTCGAAGGGGAGGGTGGCGACAATTCGCATTAGACCGTCGGCGATTATTTCGGTCTGTAGACCGAGTTCGGCGAGGGTGGGGATAGTAAAATCTTGGTTGCTCAACTGCGAAACGGTTCCGAACCTGCAAGATAATTTCCAGCTTCAATATTTGATCGTAACGCGTACCGAATAATTCACAAATGTTACTTATGAAATATCAACGTTACGCACATTCATGTTTATTCGTCAACGGCTGGGAAAAACATTAATACCTCGATCTGTAACATATCACGAATCGGTAACTCGTACTCGTAATTATATACAAACATCGGATAGTATACTCAAGCACACGTGTGATTCAACAGTGACAGGTCACCGATTACGTCGATGATACAATCTGAGATAATTAAAGGTGGAAATATTTACGAAACAATACGCAACCCTGACCGAGGACAGGTATAAAGCTTGGCAATGCCTGGCCGCTCGATGACACCTGCCCCGGACGTTATTTTCCGTCTCGTTCTCACTCTCTGGCTTCGCAAAGTTACACTACACGCGGATCTCTCTTGTCTGGCTTCCGGTTTGGCCGACACGCGTGTAATTATAATCCGTTGTCGACCTCGCTAAGTTTCTCTCGCCTCCGCGGAAATTCTCTCGGCGAGTTTCTGCCAACAGGATCCTCTTCGTCCGAATCCAGAACCACTGGCCTCGCTGCAAAAAGATGCTTGCTTAATTCGTGTTAACGCTGTAAACAACAAAGATCGAAATTTGTCTCCTCTGTTATTCGACAAAATTAGTTCGATTCATTTCGTATTTGTTCGAACTGCTCGATCGAAAACAAAAATAAAATAAAATAATCGACTTATAATAAGAATGAATAAATACAGCAGCTGTCGTTGATGTTTGTCAATCGAAGTTAGCCGTTCACGAGGTTTACGAGTAATTCTTATAATAACGCGTTACTTTGAATTTATCAAAATTCAATTTAACAATATCTTTCAGTTGAATAAAAAAGAAGACTCAAAAAGAAACGATTTAACAAAGTGCAATTTTGTTGAGAAGTGTTATAATTGGCCCGTCAGAGGAACCGTGGCCAGAAAATTTCAAGAATGGCACCCACCGCTGTTACATTAAAAAACAAAACTTGTATGTGTATAAATATATATACACATACACCGAAACGAAAAACAAACCTCGAGCGGTGCCAATAGCCACCGTGCGAGCGTTAGGTGGTTCTAAATGTCCCCTCGCATCTCTCTTCGCTCGAGCATATTTTAAAAGACCGCGTTTGCCAGCGATTACGTAAAACCGTTACGCGCAAGGTGGTTTTTATCGGGATAGAGTGAGAGAGGTGGAGGAGAGTAAGCGAGAAAACGCGTTAATTTTGTACGGGCACGGCGTCGACGACGAACGTGATTCAATGGCAGTGGTGCTCGATCGACCGAGACATTGACATTGAAAACGTCGGGAATGAAAGGGAGGAGCTTTTCTTCTTACCGATCGCTTCGAATGGCCAGAAATTAAATTCCTTATCCTCTTATCGGCACCTGTATTATTGCTGAAAGAAAAACATCGTAAGATCAATGCATTCCTTCGGTGCCATACAATCAAAATAAAAATTAAAATCGAGTTATACTTAATCGTGATGCATAACCTCGATAAAGTAATACCTTCCACTCTTCATTTTCCTGACGAGTACTCTCTATAAGAAGAACGTCCTACCCTTAAGATTTTAACTGCAATTAAAAACACGTATATGTATTAAAGAAATATATTTAAAACAATTTAATTTATTTGATCAAAAATTCATAAAACGAATCTAGCAATTATTTTCTCTAATAAGAGAATAAAAAGGAGAATATTAAACGATTCGTTTTTATCGCATTAAAATGATATGAGATTGCGTGATATCGTGAATGGGGCTGAAGGAGCCGCGGAAATATAGGTCGTGCCCATTCGGATAGTCCTATTGGCCTCGACGGGTAAGTCGGGTATGTGGGTTTTAGTATTGATCTACCCCGCGCGACCTTTAACATCCCCACCGGTGGGCTCTGCATCTCGCTCGTTGTACCGTGAAACCGAGCGAGACGGGAGATACGTGCCTCCAACACGACCTAGGACGACCTGGACTACCGTGTCAGCTGACTGGAGCCACGCGTTCTAGTCCGATCAGCGAGCCCGTATCGAGGCTCTCGACGAAAAATTTTTCGCACGCTTAACCTCGAAAATAAAAGAAACCCACCAGAAAATTCACTACCCGCCCCGCACCTCTTTTTCCTTACACTCGACCTAGGGTGGATAAAAATAGTCACCTCAAGCGAAATTAAAATTAGATGTATTAGCTTCGAACCGAAATATTTTTCTCGACTCGTTTTAACGGTTAAACCACGGACTGTGGAATTACGTTGGCGACAGTCGACGAAACAATAGATCGATCTCATTGACCAATGGCATACGATCGATTCGGTCGGCTACCGTTGCGATTTTTGAGTTCCGCCTGAAGTCGGTGTCGAATGGAGATATCGATCTAGTTGACCGTGAATGCTAGCGGTCTATTTCGAGCGACATTACGGCATAAATCTTCGGTATCGAAAGATATGACGAATTTGCGAAGAACGTTCAACGATCGCAAACGAAACGAGTCGATATATCGATTAACGAGACCGGTTACGTTTTTCGGCGATGGCTCGGTGGGGTTAGAATCGCGAAGAGGGGGGCCAGATGGAACAACAGAATTTGGACCGTGCGAAGGACGCGTAAGGAGAAGGAATCGGGTGTGTTCTATTGGTCGAGATTCGCAAGAGCGGAGAAAGAGCGAGAAGGAGTCGAGCGTGCGCGCGGCGGTGCGAGCGAGAGGGAGAAACATAGACACGGTCGGACTGCCAAGCGACAGTAGGCATTACCGGATAGTGCATCAGGCTCGTCGCACGGGAAACACGTCTCGCCGACTCAGAGGAATACTATCAAGTGTATTTTCGCAACTTAATTTCAGGTTAGTAAACTCTTAACCGTTCTCAGCTTGGCCGATCGTTTAACTGTCGTTAACCAGCGAATATCGCTATCGCCATTGTCGGAATTTGCGAATTTCTTTTCGTACAATCGCAAGGCCAACGAACCGATCCGAATCTGGTTTATCGCGGACTTTCCGGCCGGTGAATAAAGAATTCGCTGAATTCGTAATTCTTCGACGTTTCTGCGTACTCTGAGGAAATGGTCATTCTTCTAGGAATCGTTCGTCATCGCGTACCGGTTTTTCAGGTTAGTCGATCGTGAAAAGGGGAGGTAAAAAATCGAGATCGTTGTGCGCTAATATTCAGTCTCAATTGTTGCAAGGCCGAAATGGCAACGTGAGAGCAGCGAACGAGCGGATTAGAAATCTCGAGTAGCCGATAAATCGGGTCATTGATTTCTATCTTAACGATAATTTTTAATTCTTATTTTTCTCCGCGCGACCCATTGTCACGATACACGTAACGAAACGGCAATTATCGATTTGCTGTTCGAAGGTTACGTCAGCTGTGTGGGCTGCAATTTTCTCCGTCGCTCATCCTTCGTTTGTTTTTAGAAAACATCCCTATTGTTTCTCGTCGAAGGATCGATTCACCGTGATTCGGTTCGAAACAAAAAATAATCGCACTCGGATGCAAACATTTTATTTACAAAGTTGTTATATCTTTCGATCGAAATGAAAACTTTATTAACGGACTCTGATACCGAAATATCGCGAGATAGGTAGGATAAACACAACAGTCGCGAGTGAATTTTTATTTTCACATCGGTGTTTTCCTATCCCCATTTACCGCGTAAGAAATTGCTCGCCGAGATTGATATCGATCGATGCACAACCAGGTTATTTATAAAAGAATCTTGGGGTTCGAAATCTTTTTCGTTATTTTGCGAAACCAGACGAGATTCGTAAGCGCCTGGTTATGTAATGGCTAATCCGAGTATACTAATTTGCACGGATGCGCGTGATACATACGAGTGACGTGTCGTATTTACGTAGACTATGTGTGCGAGTACATCATAATGTAGTCTATAAAAAACGGAACGAACGGATGCCTAAAGTGCATTGACAGATTGCAGGGCGCAGGAGGGACGTGTGCGAAACGCATAGAATGGGTGTAGCCGATTACGTAACCATCTGCACACTTCCGGATGTTTTCATTCTCACCAACTATCTCGAATCCAATTATAAATATCGATATAAAATTTCTAACCTAATAGGCGAAAAAAATTCACATTGTCGAAGCGAACAAATAATACGACGGTTGTTAAATGTTCGACTAACTGAAGTTGGCTGCGCTGTAAATCTGTATAAAAAAATGGGACGTCATAAAGCTAACTTTGAATGGTCGAATATTAAACAAACTAGGTTCGATATAAACAAAGACAGATTATTCTGGGAAAAAAATCGATGTCCCGTCGAAAGGGAAAGCACCGCTCCGTTCGTGTTACTGGTTCGTCATCGATAAGATTCGAAACTTGGCCCGGTGCATTCCACGCGAGTGGATTTACCGCGTTATGAACACCCGCGAGACCGGAGATTCGCACTCGCACACCAGCACACACGGTTTCGTCGAGAGGGTAATTCGAAACGGAAATTGATAGTTACCGAGGAGCGACCGATCGTGTCAGCCGAGAAGGCGATATACACGTTGCATTGTCGCAATCGATCACGGTTTCACGACCACGATGCTGTGTGTGTGTGTGTGTGTGTGTGTGTATGCCGTCTGCATGCCTGGCTTTTTTCTCGGTCGATGAATCGACGCTATAACGAGTATCGATTATTTTTACGCCCTGACGACTAAGGATAACGACGAAAACTCAAGACCGTTGCATTGACCCCACTATCCATTGTTTCACTCGTCGCTATATCGATTCGTGGTTATGTCGATTGCCGGTGCGTTTAGTTAATCAAAACGATCGATTCTTAAATAAAGTTTGTCGAGAGAGAATCGCAGTTGACAGTGAAATTCTGGCGAAATTGCGAAATAATTTTTACGAGAATAGTTGTGAAGTTTTAAATGGGTATGGTGAGAAACAAGTAGAGAATTATTCATTATGGAGGAGTTCAAATGTTTATGTTCCGATGGTGGCGCCGCGAACGTATCATTTTCGAAGCCAGTTCACATGTACGTATCGCAGTTGGCGATCGATAAAATCATTTCCGCGTGTCGGTAGAACGAGATATCCATTTTACCGGCATCTAAGTTTTATCTCTGATTTTATGTGGTGAGTTGCCGCGAATCGCACATAGCCGCCATTTGCAATCACTACAAATTACGTCAAAAAATTGATAGATTGTTTCTATACTACAGAGAAAACTATAATAAAATATGGTTATTTAGAAATCTCAAAACTGGTAATTGAAAAGGAATGTTCTACTTTATTAAGAGACGACATGAATTGAAAATCAGTTTAACGGTTATTAGGAGATGAATTTTTTAATGTAGCAAGATCTTATAAAGTGGATTTTTAAGGAGAGAAATAAGAAAAATATACGAGCAATTTTTTTTTATTATATATTCAAGTATACACAAACCATTTGAGTTAAAATTTAACTCAACTTATTAATACATTTAAATGTTTATTTTTTTCTTTATAGTTACAATTATCGGTTTGTGATAACTCGTTTGAGACTGTATTATTTTATCCCCTAGTACGACTGATTCCACGTACATTTCGGCTGCTTTGTTGTACAATACATGATCATTCTCATTACCACCTTCATTTTTAGGTTCAAAATATGTAGGTCCTTTATTACTACCAAGTATTATATCATCGGATATTTTGATCACTATTTTTTCCATTGTTTCTCTATTCTTACCGAAATTACCAAGTATCAAAATTGGTCCTTCTTTGTCACATTTCTCTGGCATGTTTCTTGCCCTTTCAAGTACTTTACGCATTTTTTCCAAAAACTTCGGTTCTTTCGTCCCAGACGCAATAAACATAAAGATTAGACACCAAATTTTACCGTCAATAGTTACCGATCTCATCGATATGTTACGAGAAATTTCTTGTTCTATTTCATAAGTTGTAATACTTTTTGTTCTGTAACCTGTCAAGGTTCCGGATATTCGATTCCTTCCACTGTTTTTCCCTCCACTCTTATCTACAGAAAATCCGTCATTAGTAAACTCGTCAATTAACTTGCTTTCGGCTGCCTCTTCCTCCAGATCTAATAGGTCAAATGATTTGGTGAGTTTTGTCATTTCTGTCACTTTTGGTTGATCAAACTCGTCATCTTCATCCACTATATTGGCCTCTGCTGTTCCAAATATATCAATGTCTTTCTCAGTTAAAAACTTAACATAAACTTTAATTCTTTCTAAATTTTCTTTTTTTTTCTCCTTTTCTTTACTGGCATTATGGCCAATTAAGCACTTTGCATCCCAAAAAGAAATTTTCAAACAGTTAGCATCCGTCATATTCACTTTTGATAAAAAATTGGAAGATTTAATTGAACTGAACTCGCCGAACGACACGTCGCAAACGCAACTCGGAATAACTGGTAAATAAGAATTATAGTGATTGTACGCATATAAAATGGACAGCAATCACTCGCGACGTATACCGGTCCGATGAATCAGTGCAACTGAACGATGGCGTTAGCGTATGTAACTATATAAAGATGATGCAATAGCGCAAACATAACTTCCTGTTTCGAGACACTGCATAAATTTTTTAGTTTTATTTTATTTTTATTTAGAAACAACATGGATAATACAATAGTTTAATGATTTATGAATATACTGTTTCAATAAACCAAAGAGACACTTTTCCTCTCCGGATAGTTATATCTTAACTAAAAATAATTGAATAGAATTGATCAAACGACCATTCTAGAAAGTACGATTCGGGTTTGAAATGATCACTCGATCGATTGGATTTGATCATGTTTAGCTGAGATGAAGCCATTTAAAAATGATAACTATCCCCTTAACACTTAACTGACAAGTCGAATCTGCTCTGTCTTTCCTAGTTTCCGGGCATTTTTCAGGGGAATATAAATATGAATGTATGAATTTAATATTGCCTCACTGGTAAACTACGACGATTGCCACGAACGGCATACCTGAATTGAAAATCAGTTTAACGGTTATTAGGAGATGAATTTTTTAATGTAGCAAGATCTTATAAAGTGGATTTTTAAGGAAAGAAATAAGAAAAATGTATGAGCAATTTTTTTTATTATGTATTCAAGTATACACAAAACATTTGAGTTAAAGTTTAAATCAACTTATTAATACGTTTAAATGTTTCTTTCTCTCTTTATGGTTACAATTATTGGTCTGTGATAACTCGTTTGGTCCTCTATTATTTTATCCCCTAATACGACTGATTCCACATACATTTCGGCTGCTTCGTTGTATAATACATAATCATTCACACTGCCACCTTCATTTTGAGGATCAAAATATGTAGGTTCCGTATTATTACCAAGTCTTATACCTGGTATTTTTTTCACTATGCTTCCCATTTTTTTTATATTCCTGCCGAAATTACCAAGTATCAAAATTGGTCTTTTTTTGTCATAACTCTTTCGCGTTTTTCTTGCCTTCATAAGTACGCTACGAATGGTTCTCAAAACCGCCCAGTGACTGTTCGAAGACTGAATAAACAAAAAGATTAGACACCAAATTTTACCGTCGATAGTTACTAAACTCATCGATATGTTAGGAGAAATTTCTTGTTCTATTTCATAAGTTGTAATACTTTCAATTTTGTAACCTGTCAAGGTTCCGAATATTCCATCCCTTCTCCTGCGCTGTGCTCTAACCAGGGATATACGAAATCCGTGATTATTAATCACCGGTTGAGCTGGCTCCAGGTTTAATTGTCTAAATAACTCGACCACATTTAACTCAATATCTTCTCTCAGTATATTAGTTTCCACTATTCCAAATATATCAATGTGATTAACAATTAAAAAATTAATATAAGCTCGAATTCTTCCTAAATTTTCGTTTATCTTTTTTTTTTGACGAATTAAGCACTTCGCATCCCAAAAAGAAATTTTCAAACGGTTAGCATCCGCCATATTTACTTTTGATGAAAAATTGGAAGATTTATTTGAACTAAACTCGCCGAACAACACGTTGCGAATGTAACTCGGAATAAATACGCATTACAGCTACGTATCGTCCGATGAATCAACGCATTTGAACTATGGTGTGAGTGAATGTAACGAGATAACGATAACGTAATGGCGCAAGCTGCAAGGTGCGAACCTACTCTTCCTGTTTCGTAGCACTGCGTACATTTTTTAGTTTTACTTCATTTTTATTTAGAAAGAGCATGGATTATAAAATAGTTTAATAATTTATAAATATACTATTCCAATAAATGAAGTAGACACTCTTCATTTCAGGTAGCTATATCTTAACTAAAAATGATTGAATAGAATTGATCAAACGACCATTGTAAAAAGTACGATTCGGATTTAACTCCTTTCGCTATTTTGACGTACAGCGTACGTCATTGGAAATTTTCGCCTATACTGAAAATGACGTACAGCCTACATCAAAAAAAGAAAAGAAAATGATTAATCTTTTATTTATATTTATATTATTAATAAAGTTAATCATAACGGAAAAAAAATTTTTTTTGTGAAAAATCTTTTGTGCGATAGGCACACATTTCTGCTAATTTGCTGATAGCGCAAGAGGTTAAAATGATTACTCGATCGATTGGATTTGATCATGTTCACCTGAGATAAAGCCATTTGAAAATGGTAACTATCCCCTTCATTTTTTTGAAGAGGGTAGATAAATTAACGCGCAAAACTGTGTGTGGCCAAGACAGATTTCAGTTCAATCTATCCTCGGTCGGTCGGTATGAATTGTAGAAATCGATCTTCCTCACTGGCAATATGGCGAGTTACCAACCGTCGATTCGACGAGTTGGGTTGGTAGCCGCCGAGCTCATCCTGTGCGAGCCAGGCGCGATTTTCCAGGCTGAGGTTTGAGTTTCTCTCTCTCTTTCTCTCTCTCTCTCGCTCAGAGAGCTCGCTCGCAGAATATCGATTGTACGCATGTGCCCCACCCTGCGCTATCCCGGCGACTTTCTCTCACTCTCGCCCACGTATTCGCACCAAACCGAGAGCGAGAGAGAAAGAGAGAGTGAATTGGCGCGAGGATGCGTGCGACGCCGGGCTACGGAAAATTCCCGTGTAACCGAGAAGGACGGCGAAGCGTACGCGAGTGGGAAGGAAATTCGCCGTGGGGGGAGAGGGGGGAGTAGGACTTCAAGGCCGCTGCGCGATAACGGGGAACACCTAGTGACTATCTTGACTCTCGCGCGTGCAAATCCGCCAGAAAACGCGCGCGCCTTCCCTCGGCCCGTCGAGACGACGCCTCGCTCAAATCACGCATCACGTCATCCACGTCGTCTCGCTCATCCATTTTCTCTCTCTCTCACTCTCCCACAAACACACATACACTCCCCCCTCCTTTCCTACCACGCTTATAGTGAAACTCGAAATTTTCTAAGATTCTCGTTGTGCGAAAAGTGAAACGTGGATATCGAGGATTGTCCAGGAAACACGAGGGGTGTGAATGCCGGTAGCTCTGTTTTTCTCGCGCTTATAGATCCCGGCTAGCTCTCTCTTTCTCGCGCGCGCGCGCGCTCAATCTCGCGCATACACGCAGACAGATTCGGTCCACACCGTTGGGGCGTCGTCCTCGCGCGTTACGCATCTCACTGACAGCGGGAGTGAGCAAGTGTCGAGCATCGACAATGGGCGGTTGCACCTCGAAGGACACCACGTCGAGCGACGAGTACGTACCCAGCCTTGCGAACTTGTTGATTTTGACCCGACCCTTTTTAGGGTCACAGGGTTTCGTTTTTCACCGGACGCTTCCGGCTCGGATTTCCATACAGCGAGCACTCTTTTGCGCTTTATAGCGAACGAGATTCCGTTCTTCGGTTATTCCAGATGAAATTTTTATCGATCCGGGCGGTTCTGTTCACGAGTGATTTTTCAAGGATGTCAAAGTGAAATTAAAATTCGATTAACGATTGAATCTCTACCTCTACGTAGTGAACTGTCGAGAAATAACGACGAAGGTGCTATTTTTCTTGCGTAATGAAGATTGAGTCATTACGTTCGTTTTCAGTTACGTACTCACCGATAAGTCAGACATGCAATTCAATCTTAATAACGTAGATGGTAATTTTTCTGTAAAAATTTGATTTTTCATTCCCGATAATTCGCGAGCTTCTATTCGCGCATAATTTATCATGTTTAACTGATAAAATTTGCTCGGTGAAAATTTTTGTGTAATTTGTTCGTTTTATATCGGCACGCTCGTGTCCGGTTTTGACGGATTGATCGGTTCTTTTTACAGAACGAGTCCCACGAAACAAAGTTCTCACGATCGTTCCACGCGTTCGCGCGATTAGACCGAAGTTTTAGGGGATAATCAGAGGATGTCAAACGGGAAGGACAGAACCCGTGCGCGCTCGCGTTATATCGAACGTTTCGGGTCTAGGTTGAAATGGAAAAAAATCCAAGAAAAGTCTATAGACCTCGACACGGGGGATGGGAAAATGCATCTCAATTATTCATCCGCGAATCGAGTCGTCGGCGTGACCTTAGAAGTCTTATACACTCTATTAGGGTATGGGTAACGTGCCCCTTTCTATATCGCGGCTAGACTTTCAGTACCTACCGAATCGCGCGACACGATGGGCGTATGTTGCTCGTCGGATGACGAGGGGCCTATCGAGCCTGAGAAAAAAACCGCCAACGAAAAAATCGACAGCGACAATAACAACGTATTCGGGAGTCCTCAGATCGTGGAAAAGATACCCAGCGACGTTCTGGAAGAGAAAATTTTCAACGAGGACAAATTTCTCACCGACCAAGAAGAGTACTGTTCCACTTCTCGTTATTTATCGCGATCGTCTCTTTTTTTCTTGTTTTATCGATTTTTTCCTTTCCGAACGCGCTCGATGACAAATCATCGCTCGGAAATAATTAGCTGGAACGTCTAGAGGTCACGAGCGTCGAAGATAACGGCTACGTCGGAGCTCGTCATTGAATTATGCGAAACACACCGTGCAACGCGATACCGTTTGTTTGTCGTGAATACGATTCTTGAGCGATTAAACCCGACAGGGGAAAGATAAAGCGAAGAGAATGACATCGAAACGATTCGATGAAATTTTTTTTAACGTTCTTATTGAAATTTTCAGCAAAAAAGGCAGCGAAATGGTTGACCAAGCGGTTTTGGACAAACTCGAGGCTGGATATGCCAAATTGGCAGCTTCGGACAGCAAGTCGTTGCTCAAGAAGTACCTGACCAAGGAGATCTTCGATCAGCTGAAGACCAAGAAGACCTCGTTCGGCTCGACCTTGTTAGACGTCATCCAGTCGGGTCTTGAAAATCACGATTCCGGTGTCGGTATCTACGCACCGGACGCCGAAGCGTACACCGTTTTTGCCGATCTGTTCGACCCCATCATCGAGGACTACCACGGTGGATTCAAAAAGACCGACAAGCACCCACCGAAAGACTTCGGAGATGTCGACACGCTCGGCAATCTCGACCCGACTGTAAGTTTCTTGGATCGTAAATCTTCTTATCGAGGTTATAAAAATCAAATTCGATAAGAATTTTATGTACATTTTTTGTCGAGAAACTTAAAAAATATCGTACTGATATTCGAAACTGAAAATTAACTCGGTTGATTTTTTTCAGGGTGAGTACATCGTCTCCACTCGTGTCAGGTGCGGACGTTCTTTGGACGGATATCCGTTCAACCCCTGCCTGACCGAGGCTCAGTACAAGGAAATGGAGGAGAAAGTGTCGAGCACCTTGTCCGGCCTCGAAGGCGAACTCAAGGGAACCTTCTACCCGCTCACTGGCATGAGCAAAGACGTACAGCAGAAGCTCATCGACGATCATTTCCTATTCAAGGAAGGTGACCGTTTCCTGCAGACGGCCAACGCCTGCCGTTTCTGGCCAACTGGTCGTGGTATCTTCCACAATGACGCCAAGACATTCTTGGTCTGGTGCAACGAAGAGGATCATCTTCGCATCATCTCCATGCAGATGGGCGGTGATCTTGGACAGGTAAACTAAATCACTCGACGAAACAGAATGAATCTTGTTATATTGAATTTACTGTAACGAAAAAATTTTAGAGATTTTAATCGTGAAAAAATTGACACACAATCGCAATAAACAATACTATCGATGGTTCTTGTTAATCGATTATCGCTCTTTATCTCTTAGCGTTGGCAAAATATCAAACGATAATAATAAAAATCAATTGTAGGTCTATCGTCGTTTGGTGACCGCCGTTAACGACATCGAGAAGAGGCTGCCGTTCTCCCACAACGACCGTCTCGGCTTCTTGACGTTCTGCCCGACGAATCTTGGCACAACAGTGCGCGCGTCTGTGCACATCAAGGTGCCGAAACTCGCCGCCAACAAGGCAAAACTCGAAGAGGTCGCGAGCAAGTTCAATCTTCAGGTGCGCGGTACGCGAGGCGAGCACACCGAGGCCGAAGGAGGTATCTACGACATCTCCAACAAGCGACGTCTCGGTCTGACCGAGTACCAAGCCGTCAAGGAGATGCACGACGGTATCGCGGAATTGATCAAGATCGAGAAGGAATTGTAAAGCCCGTGATTGACTTCTCAGGTTCGAAGAGTCGATCGTCGCGCACGCGCTT
>NCVS01000246.1:109184-141175 GCA_003055095.1 Goniozus legneri
CTTCCTCGTTCTTCATCCGTTCCACGTCACACCCTTCTTTCCCCTCTCCCCTCCTCCTCCACTCATCGCGTTCATAACGGAAGAACTCGTCGGTGAAGTGATGTAAGAGAGTTTGTTTTTTCTCGGTCAAGCAGACCCAAGAGGTGGGAATAACATTTAACAGCTCAAAAACACGCGAATATTACGAACTTCTCGTTGTTGTTACAAAACCACTCTCGGTAATTTTCAATACCGATATACTCTCTCGCGAACCGCGTGTTTTACTCCGTTTTAGATCATTTTTTGATTATCGTCATTTTTAACGAGTTCCTTTTATTTAACCAGAAAAAAAACGATAAGAAGATTGTTAATGATGAGTTTTTTTTTAACGCGAGTATTGAAAAGGCGACGAGAAATTTTTAACGAAAAGCCGCTCTGTATTTGTACCACGAGTATTTGTTTTTTTTTCTCTCTTTTCAGTATTTCGTTTTACTTCATTCTTGTTTTACTTATTTTTTAATTACACGTATTTCAGAACAAAACAAAAACAGCGTTATGTGTAGCGAGAGACAGAATACCGAAAAACGCTCGATATACTTACTGCTTTTACTCGTTCGTGCATTGTATTGTTGATTCGTTGTTTCATGAATTCGCCTCATTCGAAACGCACTGCGTCCCGAAAGTCGTTCAGTAACAAAAGTGAAACTTAGCCTATTATAGCGTGAATAGTGTATTTCTTAGGAATTTAAAAATCGAGAAAGATCCAAAATTAATCCTAGATTACACTAGCGCGCCGTTCGAGGTCTTGATTAGATAAAAAGATAATAAAACAAAATAAAACCAAAGAAAAACAACGAGCGATTGTCTGCAGCGCCAAAAATAGTTCTTTAAAAAGGAAAAAAACGAAATAACGCAAATGAGACGTTGTTGCGCTCACAATGTTTTTTCATTATCTTTTTTACTAAAAAGAAAAAAAAATAATGCTACGAAAAATATTAACAAAAGTAACATCTGCCAAACAAAACTAATATACGATGCACACAAATAAGTGCGCTGCAGCCAGGCACAGTACCTATTTGACAAGACATGTACGAAGGAAGCGAGATTAAAACACAAATAAAAAAGACATACACCTTGAAATTCCATCTTAAATTGATTGCGTCTACCTGTACCAACATTTATCCCAAATTTACGAAAGGAAATGATTTATACGGTATGTAACATTAGTTTATTATCAACGCCAAAATGTGTCAAAATAGGATTTACAAAAGCTTATTTATTATTAACAGTGAGGCATTTGTTGGCTTAAACGTATCGTCTTATTGTAAAAACTATATCACATCACTCGCAAAAAGTTAAGTCTAATTCAACGTTTTGCAGCTCTAAAGTAGTAGCGATAAATAAAATCTGTATCGAGTTTCTCGAGGCACCGAGTGCACAAATTTTGGCAAAAATAATGTGCTCTGCATGTACATATATATATATATACATATATATTAATCTCTCAGCGAGTTTAGTTCAATGCTAGCGCATTGTTCGTATTTGGTACGTTTGGACGAAATTTGCACTTTGTCATTAAATATCTAGTGTTACAACAATTCTGTTCCACAGAATTATCTATTCGAAAGCTCCTTCGTCGTTCATAGCCTTTAATCAGTCTCCTCAAAGAACATGTAGTCCTGCAAAAATGCAGAAAAGCGATTAATACACCGAGCGGGATATTAAACTCGCGCGTTCTTACAATTAGTATGCACGCTCCAAGCAGAACGGCCTTCATCCTAACATCAAGGTTGACTGGAAACGTTATTCCAAAATTATCGGCATCGGTGAATACCTCGCGGCCCACACCGCTCCACTTCTTCTGAATCATTCCGACTTTGTGCTCGCCATCCAACGACACGACCTGTTGCAATTAGCAAAAAATCAGTTGCGCAATTCGAACTAGTTCATTTTACGCTAAATGCTCCTTTTGCATAACTCTCGTAGGAAGACTCATTACGGTAAATTTGTTTTTCTCGTTAAAGGAAATTTTCAGCTCAAGAATATTGTTCGTTTTGAAAACATTCGAGAACGATTACAGCGTCGTTAACTCGGCGCGATCAAGAGTCGTCGAGTCGGTTATCAGCAAATCTAGCGCTAATGACCCGGCTTAGAGCACTCACCCGAAACTTAACGTCAACGCAACAACGTATCAATGGTCCTTTTATGCGCAACACGGGCTCGCCATTGTGATTGCGAACCTCGAACCACGGACGGAAAATACTCCACTCTTGCACGATCGAGCCGAGCAGCTGTCCCTGCGACCAGACCTCCATCTCCTGCACGATGGGAAACAACGAAACGATTAAAAAGAGTTGAATACAAAAATGGCATTAGGACTGTAACGGTAAAACGTGTCTCGTTTCGAGAGTAGTTTCGCTTATGGCAAAAAGGAGAGAGAGGAAAAAAAGATATATAAACGCGTCACACGATGAATCACGACGAGCGTATCGATCGTGACCGGCTTCCTCGATCGTCGGCGTCGTTTCTTCTCTTCCTTTTTCATAATTTTCGTCCTTCTCGCTCTCTTTGTCAGCGTCTCGCTCTTTATCGGAGAGCACAGATGGCACGCACGTGCGAAACGCACAGACGGCGGCCACCTTAATGGCCCGACGTGATTCGAAAAGAGGAAGTGGCCATTTCACAAAAATTCCTCCTCGCTGACCAAAAAGAGCGTCCTCGCGGGGGCCTCATTACCCATTCCGGTATTTTTCGGAAATTTCTCCTCGAATACGGAAACGGCGAGTCCAACTTTCACCGATTTTGTTTCGTATTATCGATTATCGATTCGTCGCGATTCTTCGGAGATGACGAGATAGACAACCTGCAAACAGCACGGGAAACAGCAGCTGCTGCACCTCAGCGGACGCGTCATGGTGATCACCTCGCGACGATTCATATCGGTCACGTGGAAATCCGCGGGACGGTTCGAGCCCATGCAACATCGCGTCAGCCAGTTCGACTCTTCGAATAAATGGTAGATTATCTCGCCTCGTGCGTTCAGCACGCCGTATTTGTTTTTAGTTTCCCATCCGACGAAAGCTGAAAGGAACGAGAACACGGTTATCGTCGATTGTAAATTAACGAATTATCGTGAAATATTTATCAACAGTATCTCTATACACATAAGAATAAAACGTAGTTCAACGCTAGATTCACGGAACCCGTCATTTTCACGGATTTCCAGTCTTATTAGCACATTTTTAATGCAAATATGTATCACTCCTTCCCATTTAAAGTTGATAATTTACAACTATACTAATTTACAGTTTATTTTTTCAAAAAAAATTCGTGATTTCGTTATTGTTTCAAATTGAAACTCTCTTATGAAAATAAGTATGTAAAAGTGTCCGTAAATCTAGCGTTAACAAACGAGCATCACCGATAGAGCAGTAGCGGCACTGGAAACGCGTCCGTTACTAAATTATCAAAAATTACGTAAACGCGTGTCGTACGAAATTTTGCAAGGTAATATGAATCGTGGTTTACGAGCTGATGTAAGAATCGGAAGACCGCAATCTGAGCCAACGACTCGTTTAAAAATTACAGATCGCGTATCTACAGATAATACCTATAGATCGTTAGAGATAGTATTAAATCCCTTACGAATCGATCGAGAATGTCTTGGATGTCTACGAACCGAGCCTTTTACCTTAAGAATTTTAAAGTAAAAATTGAAATCAAAAATATTCTCCAATTTGCTCGAATAGAGAAAGGGGGAGCACGTGACTAACGGTCGAGGAATTCTCTCGTTGCTCGTTCCCCTCTACGTCATCTGACCAATGACCCAGGACGCTGTAAATTGGTGAGAGCCCATACGGTGAGTTTTGATTTTTTCCCCGGCTCACTTCCATTCTTTCGGGAGCAATGCGCGATATGACTCACCCTCGAGCATCTCGACCTTCTGATTAACGAAGAGACTGTCAAGGGGCATAAGGTACTCCAAGCCTGGTGGACAAGTCGTATTCGGCGTTGGCCAGCCACCTGAAATAATTTAAGAAATTAAAATTCATGTCTCGACATTTAACATAATTTTCCAACGTTATCAATCAACACTAAGCATATTGACACGTATACACAATTTACGATTTCTTTAAATAACTATTGTACATTTTCCGACATATGGTAGAAAAATATACGACATCGTTTACTGCACGAAACATTTTTTCACTTATTCCAATATGATAATTTAATAAATTCGAATTGAACGGTGGGATTAGCGTTAATCCCAGAGGGAATCAAAGGGGACCGAAAACCGAAAATATCGCTTCGTTTTATATTTCCAAGACCTCTTTTCCTCGTCGGTCAAAAATCTCGTGTAACCCCTGCGCTTCCGGCACTTCCTGATCGCGTCCCTCACGAGATACCTGACACGCCTGCGCAACTGCTGCAACTTTGTCCTCCACGTGGTCTCGAGGTACTCGGACTCCATAACAATGGAATAAGAAAAAAAAGGAGCGCGCTCGCGCTATCGTTTCGTTCGTTCCGGTCGATTAACTCCGGAGCAGAAAAAAAAGCCTCCAGTTTTTTTTTCTCTATCCACGAACCGAAAACGATTAGAATTGCAAAACGAGCTTCCGCCGAGCCGATCGTCCCGACGTCATCTCGACGAGGCACTCGATGAGACTGGAATACGTTCCGCGCTCCTCGCGACACATTTAATTCCGTTCTTATCGTCTGGTCGTCTTACAAACGGAAAATAGAACTGAAAAACTGATACTTTCGTGATTTTCCGCTCGTTACGATTATCGATTATTTGTTATTCTCGTTGCGGGAGGATGCGAAATAGCGCGAGAGGAGAATCGCGAGACGCGCGCGACGAAAGCGATCTCGTACTGGAAGGTGCCATCGCGATGTCGATCTGGAGTAACGAACGTCTCGCTCGTACCAACACAAGTACGCACAATAGGCGTCGTTATCGGCTCGATAACGCACCTTTAACGACAATCGCTGCCTCGAAAATATTTACGAGCCGATAACGAGGAAATTTCGAGCGAGAGGTCCCGATGACGTATCGATAATTGAATAACGATTACGAGAGCATTTGTCGATTCCTATTCTCACTATTTCGTTATCTCGTCCCCAAAAACTTTCGTACGAGTTTAGGTCGGATCGCGGACTTTGCATCTCGCGAGCGATAGAAAAATTTGTAACGAAACGTTCGAGGTTAGCTGCAGAGAGGGTCTTTATTTTTTCGAAACGAAATGCAAAATGTGTATTGGATTACTACGTCTGCTGGCTCGTCACGAGGGCTCATTATCTACTTTGCGAGACTCGGCAAACAAGAACTCCCCTCTCTCTCGGCAAGCCTATATATTTCATCCTCTTAACTCCCCCTACCACCAATCCGAGCGATGCATTCAATTAAAAACGAAGAAAACTCCTCCTCGCTCCTCCGATCCGCGT
This sequence comes from Goniozus legneri, assembly GCA_003055095.1. NCBI lineage: Eukaryota > Metazoa > Arthropoda > Insecta > Hymenoptera > Bethylidae > Goniozus > Goniozus legneri. Next base: position 114,609 of record NCVS01000246.1, read on the forward strand.
AGTCCCGTTGCGCTCCTCTTATCGTACTTCCCGTTGTTACTCATCGCGCCCTTCTCGTCGGTTGCCAACGATGAATATTATTCGTTCGCTTCGGAAAAATTAGATTTGTACCGGGAGGAGCAGTCGGGTCCATCGGCGGGTGAAATCCAACTGGTACCATTGGGATGCTCATCTCGTCCTTTCGAATTGAACCGATCGAGGATTCTGGAAATGAGAAAAACAAAATGGCATGGAAAAAATATTGACGCGACATGAAATTAGTAAACAACAACGAAATGTAAAAATATATACAGTAGGTAGGGTAGATATACCACTTGTGGCCACTTTGAAATTCATATTGATATACTTTGAAATGCTTCACTAATTTATTATTTAGATCGCTTGAAAATTTATCAAAAATGGTGCTATGGCCATTACTGGTACAACAGGCATTACGGTACAATTTAAATCTTTTTTTACAATAGAGTTCTGAAGATTCATACATCTAATAATTCGACTATTAATACATCGAAGAATTGATTAATTAATTTAAATACAATGATTAAATTGATTTAACTTTTGTTCAAAGATACGAAATTTCTTAAAGTGGCCACAAATGGTACATCGACCCTATTGTTATTATTGATCAGCTGTGATTAATAACAACATTACTAATAGTTGTAGTAACAGTTATTTTTATAATTGAATTTGATAAGCTACTGTACGCGTCATTCGTGTTCGACAGACTAGCCGCCTCTTTTCATTCAGTCTATCAAACACGACGGCCACTCTAGCAGCGCGATAAAAATTCTCGAACGATTAAAATTCATCGTTCCTCTGGAATTCTCACTACCATTAGCCGTATCGGTAGATCATTATATTACAAAAAATTGATCTTTCTCAAACACGGCCACTGTGACACAAGAGCGATAAATGCTGTCCCATATCGCGAAAATAATATCGGCGCGCTGACCATGTCTCGCAGGGTTTGTTTATTTATAAAAATTATCAGAGAGTTCAGAACCCTCGCGCGTGCGCGCCTCACGAAAAACTTTATCTTATCTAACGTTTGCTTAGGCGGACGCGCGACTGCAGTCATTAGACTACCGACGTGACTCACTGATTTTTCCGTCGAGCCACGAAAAACCCAATTAAATTCTCCGCCGCTCTTTTTCGACCCGATGAAAATACTTTCTCGACGAAACTTCCCGGTCGGCCATTTGTTTACACGTCTCGAGTGGAGGAGAAAAAAAAATTCGGGGTCATCAACCGCAAATTATCGTCGACGCATTATTCACTCTAAGGTCATTGTAACAGCGCGATATCGTTCCCCGTATTAATTACATATCCTCTACGTACTTCTCGGAGATCTTTGCGAAACCGTTCGAATAATAACGAAAAAACACCGATTGAGGAATTATTCGCGCGGAGTCTTCGCTTTTCACCGGGATCGCGTCGAGCGCGTCTATTTATAGTCCCGAGCGTCGAGAGCCGGCGTACACCAAGATTGGCGGAACCACGCCTTATCTATCGCGCTCTTCTTATTTCCCCGGCCCCACCCCGATATAAAACTACCGCTTCGGTGGATACGCGAGAAAAAAAGAAATCTCGATACATTTTTTTCCATTCATGGTAGGCAGCGCGCGTTCTCTCCGAAACGTATCAACAGGTGCGAAGGTGTACGAGAAACGAGCCGCATAACCACACGTACACAGGTACGACGCGAGTTTATTCATCGCTTGTGTATGGAGTGAGATCGATGACGTCATTGGCTCTCGGAAAACATCTGCACGCTCTCGTGCAGGCGACTCAAGGTCGACCCGTAGTGGAAGATCGTGGAGAAAAAGCCGCGGTGGTGTATGTAAACCCCCTCCCCCGCTCTGCCCGTCGGCAGTTTTCCGCTCGGACCGACAGTAACCACGACACACCGGTTAATTCTTACATCGACGAATTCAGATCGAATCCAAGACTTACGGAAAAAAAAATGCGGGCTGGTTCGAGAAAACTGACACAGTTTCTACGCAACAATGCTTAACCACAGTGCGAGGAGCGAACTCGAGCGACTCACTGTACGAATCGTATATACACGCATGCGCTCACACACACGAGACCGAATACACGTACGTGAAACGAGTTTCCGAAACACGTGCACGTGTTAGATACGGTATTCTATTCTATTTAAAGAATCCTTCTATTATGCTTGGTTCGCATGTGATCGCATCCTGGGGGTATTTAAACGTACGTCACTATGACAAGTTTTTTAAACCCAGCATCTGTAGATGCGTATCATCGAGTAGTCTACTTCGGAGAATCGAGCATGAATGTTTATGTACCTGACTTGTACGAAATTATCTAATTTTTGCGACAGCGAATTATTTCTCTCGCTCGAGTGCAATGTCTGCGAGCAACGAGATCGTCAGAGAACAGAAATGTACTCGTGCAGAGGAGATATAATTTCTCCTCTTTTTTCCGCTGAATGCAGTTAATTGTTGATCGACGCGTTTGTATCTAACGGAGAATTAATAACGCGGATAACCTAAAAAAAGAATTGATAAATTAACGCGATAGACGAAACCGAGTCCAGAGTACCTCGTATCTCTCTCGCTTCTCGACGATTCGCTGTCGAACACAGAAAACTGCGTGGGTTTCTCTCTTTCTCTTCGGAATAATCCCATGAGCGAGAAAGACATGCGATAAGAACGGTGACGGTGCATCCGGTCCGTGACTTTCCGCGTTAGTTTCGTCAAAATTTTCACTGCGTTCACAATCGAGCCCATTCATGCCCGATCCATCGGCTGGCGCGTCCGTCCCGTCGATCGCTATTCGTCGACGCGAATTTGTCCATCGACGCCGACGAATGAGGGACTCGCAAACGTTCGATATATATCGAAACTCGGAGGTGGTGGGCGAGAGATCGAGAGGCGCGTGCCGCGACGGGCCCTCGTTGCCTCGTATTCCCTCAAACTCGCTGCGGACGGTAACAACGACGGACACACGCGAGTGTTGTGCGAGGCGCGGTGGTGTGATTCGCTCGTGAAAACCGAGTGAGACGGCAAGTACAAGATGGCGTCGCGCACGTCAGATACGGCCGAGTAGCGACGAGATCAGCAAGAGGGACGTGAGACGGGCACATCTGGCTTAATATCAAGTACGTAGTACGTACTCGATAGCGCGAGCGAGGCGGTATTGCACATCCACGAAAACCCAGGCTGGTTGCGCATTGAGAGCGCGAACGAGACGACAGATTGGCAGCTCGAGTGCGAGCGAGACGGAACGTTTTGTAACAGGAAGGGCCCGTGACGATATACCTCGGTGTCATGACTCGTTTCGTTTGAGTGTTACGGTACCGTTGCGTCTGTTTCGCGCGTCCACGATCGAACGACGAAAACGCGACGTATACCTTGGGCACTTGGAATTCCAAACCGTCGACGTAGATGTCTTTGTTGACGGTCTGTGACGCGTACGTGCGCGAGTTAAGTTGATCCGTGGTGGGGGTTCGGACAGTGAAGCAAAAAAAAAATCACGTCAATAAGGATATCTTTTTCGAAATTACTTTGTAGGTGTTTGGTGTTCTGTGAAGACATTGTGAAATATCATAGGAAAGAGAGGAAGAAGGAAAAGTGACAAGATGCGTGAATTCAAAGTGGTGGTGCTCGGCTCGGGCGGCGTCGGCAAAAGCGCCCTAACCGTGCAATTCGTGTCCGGTTGTTTTATGGAGAAATACGATCCGACGATCGAGGATTTCTATCGCAAGGAGATCGAGGTAGACAATTCGCCGTGTGTACTCGAGATACTCGATACGGCCGGTACTGAGCAGTTCGCCAGTATGCGCGATCTCTACATCAAGAATGGCCAGGGTTTCGTCGTCGTCTACAGTTTGACTAATCATCAGACGTTTCAGGACATCAAGGCCATGCGTGAACTGATCACGCGCGTCAAGGGCACCGAACGAGTGCCAGTGCTACTCGTGGCGAATAAACTCGACCTGGAGCATCAGCGCGAGGTCGATACCGCCGAGGGTAACGCGTTAGCTCAACTCTGGGGTTGTCCGTTCGTCGAGGCATCCGCGAAAAACCGTACCAACGTCAACGAGATGTTCGCCGAGATCGTGCGCGAGATGAACTTCAATCCCGAGAAGGAGAAGAAAAGCTACTGCTGCTGCAGCGTGCTTTAATACTCGATTACCTTTTTTCTATTTACCTATGATTTTATTTTTTTTTTCTTCGCGGAAAAAAAAAGTATAAAATTTTTCACTGGATCAAACGACGACGAATCGAGATAGGTTAGACGTTGTGCTGTGAGAGTAAAACCGGACGACCTCGTTGAAAAAAAAAAGAAATAGACTTACGGCAGATTTTTGGGTCTGCTTACCGAGAATGAGCCTAGTGGACCGTTTCACGGTGTTATTCTTTTCTTTTCTTTATGTTCTCGTTCTTTTGTATTAAAGATACACTCGGGTACGACCGTCGGTGGTCGTTCCATCGAAATATTTTAATATACAATGGATAGTATTATGTGTAATATTATTGTAATATATATACATGGATAGGCTTAGGCAGGCGACTAAAAAAAAAGAATTCGAGTTTTTTCTTTTTTCTGTTTTTTGGTAATGGACCAATAATTCTCGCCGTGAAGAAAGAAAGAGGAGAGTTAAAAAGTGCTCGCTAATGGTCGATTAATTGTAAACTGCCCTGGCATTAATTGTTATAATTGTCGATGGCAAAAACCAAACAGGTGTAACTGTTAGCTTTACTGCTCAATTCTATATCGCCCATTTGCATTCGTCCATCCTGGCTTGGAAGCCAAACGTTACTCGAGGTAAACTAGGTGCTCTTTGAGAGCTAAACATCGGAGCAGGACTTTGAAATATTAATGGGACCACTTTGGTGGTTTTGGTGGTAAAAGTTAGTTTTTTGGAGGAAGAAAGAAAAGTATGTTTGTAAAAAATTATGCGATATTTTTCTTTCTTTCTTGGATGTAAGGTGGATTGTGTACAGAGATATTATTCCAATGGGATGTGGCGAGCAGGATAAACACACTGGTTTGGTGCGCATTCTGTACGGCGGTTGTCGGCCGTGTGTTTTCTTGTATAATTCAAGACTGGTAAAAAATAATGTCTTGTCAAATTTTGTAGATAAAGTCGTTCTCGACTTTGGTATTGGTTGTACAGTGGTAGCGATAAAGAACTTTTTTAAATTTATAAGTAAATTTAGATGATATCGAGGGTGGATGGATGTACCGGGGCATTAAGGAGTAAATTTTACATTCAGAGACCTTATCGATAATGTAGTTTAAAAAACTGTTATACGATTTTGCGACAATTGGACTATATTGTATAAATTAGTTTTGTCGTTTTGAATCGGATGTAAAAAATTATTCTTTGGCAATTGTATTTTTAGTTATTCGTGTTTAATTTTTATGCAATCGATAAATGCCAAAATAGTAGACGCGTTGAAAGTGATTACACGAAGCAAAGATGGTGATTAAAAATATCGAAAGGATATTAATTGTTAGTGTAAGTCCATATTACAAAAATAAGTATAATTTAAGATTTATATTGTAATGATCTTCGTAGAGAGGAAGAAAGAGAAAAAGAGGGAGATACAAATGATATACAATAGTATTGCAGATTTTACATGAATTTATAACAAAGGCATGAAACAAAATACTCTTGTTGTTTGCCAGCGCACTGATCCATATTAATTGAACAAAACAGTTATTATCGACTGACAATTTTTGATGTCAATGTGTGTAAATTGATGGATACTTTGATGAAAGATAGGACAACAATTTGTTGATAAAATAAAATGTAGGGTTGTGTAATAATTTTATTCTTGTGCGAGAATTGTTATATCATCTTCCAATGTTGAAAATCAATGCATGAAAAATAAAAAAACATGACGTGTTTATTATTCAAATATCACTGTCAGAGTCAGTAAAATTTGGAGTGATCATTGCACGACACGCATTAAAGAAAAAAATTGTCCACTCTGTCTTCTATTACTTTTCATTTTTAACCGATTAATGTCACCCTGCTTTACGTATTTTCGTATCGTTAAATTCAAAAAATCATGTTAATTTTAAAAGTGAATGGAGAAACAAGTACCGAAAAAGTGTCTCTTGTAAAAACAATAAATCGCGCTAAAAGTCAGAACCCGTTACAAGCGAGCGATCGGTCGTCTACCTTGTTATAGTACTGCGAAGGGAAAACAACAACAACAAAAATCAATATTCATAATATTACTATTTTAACACATAAAGAAAACTTACAAAAAAATGAAATTTTCATAATATCGCTGTGATCTTGTAGATGTAATATTGCACTTTTGTAATAAACAAAACAACACAAAACGATGATAATAATTGCGAGGCCTTTTACGGCTTGCCGCAAGAAGGGCCTTTGGTTTGCACGTCAATAATTATTATCGTTTGGAGCGTCTCATTTTGTTTAAAAAAAATTCTTTGTCAATTATTCTTTTCATTGCAACCCTTCTTTTTTACATTTCCCGTCGTATCGACAAAAGGATGGAAAAAAAGGAAAAGGAAAATTCAAGATTATTCTCTCATCCTACAAAAGATCACGTATTAGACGCACCGGGCATAGCGCCTGGATAGTTTTCCAAGTATTCGATATACTCGAAAAATCTATTTATATATTTTGTACAAGGATGTATATGTCCCCTCCTGGCCCCGAGCTCCCCTCATCAACCCTCACCATTCTTAATCCACCCACATCTGTGTCGAGCAACTGCACACGCACACAACGTTGTCCAGTATGAGAAAGATGAACGAAAATTGATCACACGATATTTTTCTAAGCGTGCGAGTACGATTGAAGGAATAGTAGAAGAGAAAAAAAATCACTAACCAATGTTCGATCGATAACATCATTTTTTCCGAATCACGACTCTTCCTTTCTGGCATATCAATAAATAAAAGAAAGAAACAAAATAGAAATTGTAAGGACGAGATGTTTGATTGGCAATGTTCCTTTCTACATTTGCGTGAAAAATGACGAACATTTCTATTTCGATATCACAGACATAATCCAATTATGTAATGTAAATTCCGAAACCACGCGTTAGCATCTTTATGCTTTACACACAGATATACACCGGCCACGAAGTTTATCTGAATTGGACGAACACCACGAATTTTTGAGATTGTATATGTCGGCCTTTTAGTGTACTACCTGCGTATAATAATTGAGTATGAAATATGTTATATTTTTTACAATGTGAAAAATCTGTAAATATAATAGCATTCGAGAATTATATGTGTATATATATATAATACATGCGGGTTGCATCGAAGGTCGCGTCGATCAACTGTCACGAAGACGAAACGAACAGCGAGAAAATTTTCGTGGGCAGGATGATTGCAGGGCGCGCGAGTAAGAATTTACATATTGGTTTGACTTTGACAGAAGTTATTAGAGACACTGACCGGTTGAGAGTCGTTCTTTCAAACTGTCGTAATAAAAAAATGGGGTGCACCGTTCGAGTAATGTATGGATGACCTTGGTGCGTTCTTGACGATGTTACTCAAGGTCAAACTAATATATGTACACACGTTAAAAATTTTTTCCGCGGCTCTAAGATCGTCCTGTTCGCACTCGAGACAATTGACGCTCGCTTGACTTTTGACGCATTCCGCAAGCGTATACGTGTGTATGCATATATGGATACGTAATATCGAAGAAGAAAAAAAAAGAAAATTAATGAAAATGAGAGAAACGACAACTTTCCGTGAAAGAGGAGTTTCGTCGCAAAATACGTTTTTATCCGTGTTAGCCAGTAAAATATATCACTTGGGTAGAAAATTTTGTTGCGAATGAGGATGGAGCCATCGTTGAAAGTATTCCAAAGATTTCCGATTGAAATAAAGCGAGAGAGGTAATTTCAAGCTGGTAATAATTCCGTAAGGAAGAAAATTAAGTATGCCAATATCAAAATCGCATAATACGTCTGTAATAATTCGTTGACGGTGGTACGTAAGCGCGAAAGAGAAACGAGCAAAAAATCGGGATGAAAATTGATGAATAATATGAACTGTTTTATAAGACGAACTGAAAATACGAAAGAAAACTGGTACCGCGGGAGCGTGCGCGAGTGAGGAACCGTAGAGTGAGCGAGGCGTGTGAATGAGCGAATGAACGAGCCAAGCGAGAGTGCGAATGATGTAATCGACCATTTATATAGAATAATATTTTTACGTAGAATTACCAGCATAACCATCTAGTCGTGAACAAAAATAAGATAACTAAAAGCGGTTGAGAGAAACAGAAACAAAAGTGAATATTTCCGTCACGATGGTGTTGTGGAAAAATAAAACGATGTGAGAGAGAGAGAGAGAGAGAGAGAGAGAGTGCATCTCTGTAATTTTGTAAGAAAAAATAACAAACGTCAATTGTGTTGCCCATTCAATCGATTAAGCAGAAATGCGAAGGATAAAAAACAAAAAGGGTTGAGAAAATGTAGATAAACGAGTACGATGTTACTTTTTGTTCTTGTTGAATTTGTACATTCCGTGAGAGAAAGAAAATTACGATATTATGCTTGCGTAGTCGCATTTTCCATTTAAGATGAAGAAAATTATATATATATGTATAAATATCCTTGTTGCTGCCCATTTGATAGTTTTGTAATTCGAGACTGGTGCACATTTTTTTTTTCTTCGTATGCAACTTTTTTCACACTTTTCTATTACTAACCATTGTAACATGACATTTGGCAATATCGCACAAATATAAAAATATAGAATGGAAATTGAAGTACTTTGTTTTAACTCGAACAACAACCCATACAGTTACATTTTTAGATTTATTATTTACAATAATTATAAACTTATTCGCTTATACGAATCTCGTCCCAGATACAAAAAGTTACTAAATCTACATTAACAATTAACTATATTAAAAAATACTTTTTATTATTTACACTTCATTCGCTTATAAAAGCTCCCACGTATCTTCTTTAACGCCTTGAATGAAAATCTTACTAATCAATTTGAATTTATTGTGAATGACTTGGTATTTCTCTGGCTTGTTGGTACATTCGAGACGCGATAGAATACCATTCGTATTATCGCTAAACTGTTTAATCGCTTTATGTACAACGTTCAAAGATACGTGCATCGAGTGACCTTCTACTTGCAAGCTCCTCAGCGCGCTCATCAGCTTCTCCCATGCCTCGGTGTAGACTGGATCCGTCGAACAATAACGCAACTCGACGAACAGATTCACAAATTGGCCGATCCCGTGAGGGAACGTAGGGAGGGAACCGATCTTTTTGAGAACAGCCGCGAAATACGTTAATAGATGCGTGAAATTCTCCTTCGGTACACATTCCGGATAATAAAAGCACAAGCAGCAGCACTCGAGCGTCAGTTTGGTGAAACACAGGAAGGCGCACAGCTGGCTCTCAAGGCCAGCCTCGACACCTCCCCTCCTGATCCAACTAATGGCCAGAGTCACGTACTCTCGATAAATGGATCTGAGTAAGACCCACCTCAGGTAGTCCTCTCTCTCGAATTCGTAATCCGTTGTGCTCTCTGTCGGCCGCTCGTTGCCAAATTCTCTCTGCATTTCCCGAGCCTCGAGCTCGCTCCTCTTCAGGTTTATCAGAGCGCCGGTGAATCTGTCCTCGTACTCGCATATTAGCTCGAGCCAATTGAAGTCCCCCTGATCGCGCACGAATATCTGATCGACCGGCTCGAGGGTGTAGATGGAGGCCGAGCTTTTATCGACGACGTTTCGGGCCAGGGTCATGTAGCTGCCGACCACCTCCGCGATCTGGGTCATCGTCAGCTCTTCCGCTCGGCGCTGTACGACCAGCCACTCCTTGTAAACGGAAATGGTCTTTTCCTGCGCCTCTATGCCGATGCTCGAGCTGTCCTTGACACTGCCGGACAGATAATTCAGCAAGGAGGGCGCGAAGTCCACTCCGCCGAACGACTGCTCGTAAAACGGGAGGATCACGTGCATGAGGAGTTCCTCCTGGTCGAATACACCGTGCGCGAGGGACTGCGTGACCAGGTCGCTGTATCTCGTCACATCCGCGGAATTTCCCACGATCTCGTTGAGCAAGACCTCGCGGAGCGCCAGGGCCATCAAGGTCACTCCCTCGCGGTCTCGCTGCTTCAAATAAGGCGCCAGTTGTATTATATCGCTCGCGTGTAACTGGATGTCGTTGGGTGTCCGATACTCGATTATCATTTTTATCAACAGTATCGTTATCTTCATCGGGACATCGGTGCCCGCGAAGAGGGAGGGTCGGGACGTTTTCAAGAAGTGCTGGCTGATCTTGTCGAAAACTTTCTTCACGATGAACCGCTCGGAAGCGATCAGCTTCTCCGATTTTCCGCATTTGTGTCGGGCGAGAAATTCCGCTATTATGTCCGGTAGCGTCGCTAGGTCTTGACACGTTACCTCTACCAATACGGTTTCTAGTACCAAGAAAATGTAATCGGTATTGTTTGAAGTTTGGAACACGTGTAGCACGTAGTCGAGTAGAAAAGAACACTCCTCGATGTCGAAATAGGTGCAATACTTGACTTTGATGGTTCTCGATCTGTGTAAACGATGGCACATGCGCAACTGTTTGATGTATTGGACACGAAATTCTTCGTCTAGGGCGAATATCGGTATCAGCTGACACAATTTTTCACGAATCAAATTGCTAGCCTCGACTCGTTCGGGTACTTCAAAAGTTATCATGTGTAGCAGTTTCATTAAACGACTGGCGTAACTGAATTCTTGATTAGTAGAAAGTAAGTATCTCAGGATATCACACTGGTAGCGGAGCGTGTTTAACAATGGAACATCCGAGTTTTCGTCGTCGGGCGTTTCACTCCAATGGCTGCAATTGCATAGATTAATATTATTTTTGATAATTAGATACAGCCAGTCTAGTAAATCCTTTGTTACGGGCCCGAATGATCTTTTTGCGATTAATTCTTCATCCGTTTCATCTTTGATTCTATTTTTCTGAAGTTGTTTCTCCGAGCCGACTCTCCGGCAATTAAACAAAAACAAATACGATATGAGTCCCATAAAACGCCCATTCTTCTGACTTTGTTCACTAGATAATCCAGTTTTATCGTTTCGAATGTATTCGAGCAACGAGATCTGATCCGTTTCATCCTTGAGACACCTAATAGCCAAGAATATTAATTTTTTTACCGTAATCCCACATTTTTCAATGCGATCGGTTGGGTCGTTAATTGCCTTGTTATTCATGAAATGGGACATCACGACTTTCAGCTCCTCGAAACTCTTCTTTGTTATACCTCTGGCGTTTATTGTTTCATAACGATCTTTATCGTCTTGTAAAGAGGTATCGGTTGACTCCAAAATTCTAATCCTCTTATATAAAGCGTAGAGAAAATCGACGATTAGATTCGCGGCTCTATCAGAATCCAAATATAACAGGGATTTAATTGTGATTACGATTATCTCCCTACAGAGATCGGTTGGTAAATCGAGGATAGACGCCGCTATCGCGTTTTCCAATTTCAGGTTGAACAGCACTTTGATAAAATAAAATTGCTCCAAAAGCGAATTAAAGGATACGCGATACTCGTGCGGCATCTGTTCCGTTATTTTATCTCGCGCTACGAAATTCGTGTTAACGAGCAAAATTTTGTACAGAAACATCCATCTTGGATCTGGATTCAGATCGTAAATATTGTAAACTAATCTGTGAGATTTGCAAACGTCACTGATAGACGCGGCGAGATCTTCGATATGCATTAAGGTGTCTTTGAACGAGGTGAAATACTTGCGATTAACCGAATTCATTTCTATCCGCTCTTTGATTTGTCGGCAAAACATTGCCGCCTCCGTTGTATCCATGGTCTCGTGTTATTTTATTGCACAATTTCACGAAATTCTTCCGAGGCACATCCACTGAACTATGGGATCCACTAATTTTGGACTCCGATAACTGACTGATAGCCGAAGACACGAACGGTGTACTCAACGTAGAGTTCGATAATATTTCTGGAGGGAGAACGTTTTCATCATTTTTTATCATTTACCGATGGAAGCAGTGTTCAGTTATCACGTGATTATCATCTGATCTGATCTATACATATATCCGATACTCGGAAACTTTTGAGATACACAATAAAAAATTCATATTAACTTTAAGGATGTCTGTAGGTTATTGACTATAAAATTCTGATTTGTAAATAGTAAAATATTTATTCATGATTAATTAAGTATTTGGTTACATTGGTTTTCGGAACATAGATTTTACAGTATTGTTGTTAAAAAATCCTTACAGTCTAAGGGTTACAAATTCAATCGGGTTTCGCTTGAACAAATATTTTACGGAATAATTCCATTTTTCTATGAAGAGTTTTGTATTTCTCTGGTATTGACTCATGATCCACTTGAGGCATGTTAAACGAAGCGCAGGAAATAAATAGACTGAAGTAATTTTCGGTCAAATGTAATTCAACGAATTTATGATGATTTTCTCTCTCGAGAGTTTTCAAACTTTTCATAAGCGATTCGAATGCCTCGGTATAATCGGCATTGGTAGGACAAAAATTGAAATCCTGGAATAAACTTACAAACTCTTTTATACCGGAAGGAGTTTTAATTATCGAACTGGAAGTTATTAGGAATGAACAATAAGCGTCCGCTAATTTCATGAAATTTTTTTTTGGGAGACATTTCGAATAGTAAAAACACGTACATATGGACTCTATTGTCAACCTCGTTAAATACAAGAGAGCTTGCATCTGGTCTTCGAGGCCGATATCGCTGCCGTTCTTTATCAAATGTTTGGCCACTTGCAGATATTCCGGTTCGTAAGATCGTTGAATTGTCCATCTGACGTAGTCGTCGCGTTCGAATTGCGGGGCCTCGATCGACAACTCTTTCGTTACCGATTCCAGTTGCGATAAAAATCTTCTCTCGTATTCGTTTGTCAAATCCAGCCAACTCCAATCTTGCTGCTTTCGTACAAAAATAGCGTCAATTGGTTCCAAAGTGTCGAGTAGTGTCTTGTCGTTGACGATGGGGTGCATCAGTTTCATGAATCCATCGAACAAAAGAGAAGCCTCCTCGCAGGGCATGCAAGGATCCATGCGATAATCCGCGTACTTCTGCATGAAAATAAATATCAATTTTTTTTGTACTTCGATGCTGTAAGAACTCTTTTTGGCGATGTCCGCAGTGGAAATCATTAGTTCCTTCAAATAGCCTATTTTGCCTTTGCACTCTTCGATGTAAGGAAAGGCTACTTGCGTGAGGAATTCTTCGTAGCTGAAAATACTGTCGCAGATTGAGTGACTTATCAACTGATTGAATTGCGACATAATTCTGGAATCAGTCTCTTTGAATAATAATTCGCGAAGCGCTAGAGTTATGGTGGAAGAGCTAATGTCATTGTGTGAAAAGAATAGAGAAACATCTTCTGCTCTTAGTTTTGCATCGTTTTTAACTTGATAGTTGACAAATATTGATATCACCGAAATGATTACTTTTAATGGCAAGTCGGCATGAGCTGGAAAAATTGTGTACATGTTTAATAAGTATTCCATGATCCTATTGAATCCCTCGCGAATTTTTTCGTTGACGTTCAATTTTTCGGTATTTCCCAATTGGTGTCTAGTGAGAAAGTCGGCGATAATATCCGCCAAATTTTGAGTGCTTCGATGAGAAATTTCTGTTGATATCGTTTCCAGAGCTAACAATGCATAATCGTTTTCTTGCAGAGAAATAAATTTGCACAGCACGTAATCGAGCAAAAATGAACATTCCTCTTCGTCGCAAGAAGTTTCTTCCGTTTCTCCATGTTCGGGTAATTTATTTTCTCTTTGATAAGTCCGTAATTTTTCGATGTATCTTTTACGAGACAGCTCGTTTGTATCATACGTCGATATCAACTGACATAATCCTTCTTTAGTCAATTCGCTCGTCTCGACACTTTCTGGATTACGAGTTATCATCCATAAACGTTTCTTCAAACTACCAGCAAATTCGAATTCGCTTTTGTCGGAGAGAAATTGTCTTAAAATTTCGCATTGATTTCTTATTGATGTTTTGAGTGACAAATTCGAATCTTCGTCATCTTCGAATTCGGCCCAACGATGATAATTATCGATCATCATGTGAATTTGTATATTCCAATGAACCCAGTTCAATACATTTCTCTGTAACTTCTCCATTTGTTCAGTCGCGAGTTGGTTGGGTTTTATTTTTATTTTTCCTGCAGCAGCCTCTTTGTCGACGACAGGAGTACGCGATTGATATTCCGATTCTTTTTTCAGACTCTTATTGACGAATGATAATAGCTGCTTAATGAAATAGCCTGATATTCTGATTTGCTCTGTTGGATCTGTTATTTTTTTGGGACATCCAGTTAATGGATGTGGTACTTTTCCATTCACGATATCGAATAACCTCCCTTTCAATTTTTCAAATTTCTTGATCATCGAGTCTATATGAAAAGCGTCCATGTTGAATATTTTATTAAAGTCCTCAATGCTTTTCGATTGAATTTTTTTCATTCTTATATATGCAGCGTGCATAACATCGAAAATAACGTTTATAGCATGGTCTTCTTTTAAATATGCAATATATTTAGCGACAGATTCTATAATATCTAAACACAATTGTTCTGGTAGTTCGAGAAGCGATTTAGCTATTATTTTTTCTAGTTTCAAGGAGAATAAAAGCCTCGTTGAAAAATTTGGCTTCAATTTACACGTAGGATTATCCATGACAAATTCTTTTGGCATTTGGTAGCGGAAGGTACGATTTGTATCATATTCGGTGTTAATAATTATAATTTTGTACAGTTCCATCCACCTGGGATCTGTTTTAACATTGCTGCCAATGCCTTCCATACCTTGATCATGACATATGACGTTGATTGTATTCGCCCATTCATCTATGTAGTCAAATACTTCTTGTGTCGATTCCACCGAGGGATAAAAGATCAAATTCATAAACAAATTCTCTTTTATCTCTTTACCAAATGTCAAATCATCTGGCGAAAAATCACTCGAATCACTCATTTTTTTCGTTTTAATTTACACTGTGCACTCATAACCCCACTTTCGTACACGTTTGAACGGATGACTAACCTATATACTACTGACTGATCGCCGGTTCGACGTTTCAACTCGTAAACCTTACTCAAGTATAGAATATGTAACAACGCATATTATACGATCCCTGCGTGGAGTCACATTTTCGTTATCATTTTTCTGCCGATAGCGATATTTTCTTGGAAAAATGTATTGTTTAATCGTTTAATCAATAAAATTATCTTTAAAATATTTTTGGGAATTTTCAAAATTCTTAGAATTTTACGTATTATCGATGTAAATATGTATTTAGCGAGTTTAAAGAATAGACAAATTAATTGTTTTCTTTAAAAAAATTTTATTACAAAAATAATAAATATTGTACAAGATATTTCTAGGATGAAATTTACTTATTGCTTCACGCAAAATATGAATTTTATGTACAGAAATTTTATGCAAAAAAATATTAACACTCTTTTTTTACTGATCTATAACTAATATCAAAATACTGCAACGGGTCATCACAATTTAACATTCGTGAAAGGCGGTTCCTACATTCGTCCTGGTAACTTGGGAACTGAAGAATGTAAACTATAAAATGATATTTCGCCATTCCATAATCGTATTTTCCTGGTATCACTGGCGGTTGTTTCGGCTGGGTATCAGTTACTCGTTCTATATTTGAACAATCATCGAGAAACGTGTCGATCGCTTCACTGGCAGCTATCAAATCATCTTCGTCCTTCAAGGCCACCATCATTTTCTTACAAGCATCTTCATAATTTCTGTATACGGCATCTCTCGCAAAATCGGCAAAAACCCTTTCAAGAAGACCGTTTAATCCAAACGACATTGCGTTTAAAGGAGCTACTGTTTTGAATACCGTTGCGAGATTTCTTAACAAGAAGGCTATGCTATAAGTTTGACCAATGTTTGGATAATAAAGACACATACAGGCTGCTTCTACAGTCAATTGTGCAAAATACTCAAGCGCTTCCAATTCGTTTTTGAAACCAAGCTCGAAGAAATCTCCGACGATAACACCGAGTGCTAGGAGTTTGTACTCGTGATCTATACAGCGTATTAGAAAGTGCTTCAGAAAATCATCTCTTGTAAAGTGGCTTCGACTTCCCGGATAATTCTTATCTTTTCGCAACAAGAGCATTTCAAAATATTTGAAACGTCGTTCGTATTCGTTTACCAAATCCAGCGGACCCCAATTATCATGTTCTCCAAAATGCAAGTTATCCACTGGTTCCATGAAACAGTGTAGGTAGCTATGTTTTATTCCAATATCCCTTTGCATATTGGAAAGTATTCCAATAAAATGCTCGAGCACTGAACTAAATTGAAATCTAGAAATAGTCGGATCGTCGCGATGTTTGATTAGTCGAAACACATACATCATAAATAGTCTTATAAAATCTAAATTATTTGTGAGATCCGATGAATATTTTCCCAAAAGTTGAAATATGGAAGAAAAATTCGACAGATTAAACGCATTTTTATCGTTTATATATGGCACAACAATGTCCAAAAATATAACAGGACGTAGAATACCATGACTGAATAATTCTTTCATGAACGTCATGAATTTGGCTTCATTCCATCGTACATTTTTTTCTTTCAGAATATTTTGCAAAGCATGTTGCACTGTAGTCACCTCATTTTTATCCCTCAGTTTCATGAATGGTGCAAAAAGCATTACCATTTCCATTGTTATCAAGACGTTTTCATAAGTGTAGTGTCCGATACCTATTTTCACTAAAATTGTTATCACTTTCACAGGTGACAAAATGAGAAATGCAAGCAAGGTTGGTATAACTTGTCCTCCGACTAGACCATTTTTGTCAAAGATGAAGGTATTCAAAATATCATCTGTGTTTCTCAGTTCTAATACACTAGCTGTTTGGTATTTTGCAACAAAGGTAAATACTACAGTGAAAATTGTTAAAATATCCTTATGTAAAAATACTCGAAATACAGATGACCAAACATGTAATTTATAACCCTCCTCAGATTGTTGAAAAACATAAGCCAAATATTCAATCATGGAAAAGACATCTTTTACCTCGAGCAGTGATTCATTTTCAATCAATTTAACGAATACATCATTATCCCATTCCTTATAACGTTCGGTCAACATGCTCACATATTTTTTACGCTCTTTTATATCCAATTTTTCATTAGTCACATAGTGACTCAACTCTGACACAGTCAGTACTTGTTGTTCCTCGTCGGGTTTAGAAGAAAACTGACACAGAACTTGAGTTAATTCTGCATTATTATATGATGCTCTAGTGGATGTCTGGAGAAATTCAATAAGTTGATAACAAAGAATACCTATTGACCTTTGTAAAGAAATATTGGGATTTTCTTGGTCGTTTACTTCAGCCCAGCCCAAGTAGGTATGACAATCGATACTCTTAATATTGTTCACTAATAAATCAGTGAGACAAGTTATCATTTCCTTCATCTTTTCCTTAATTAATGAATTATCAACTTCTTGCTCTATTATGTTACACCCGTACGTTATAGTATATTCTTCCAAATATTCAATCTGTTCCTTAGTCAATTTACTATTTAAACACCGGGTGAACAAATTTATAAGTTTTTTCAATATTGTACCAGTTCTCTCGTACTTTTCTATTCCTTTCAGATCTGATAATTTTGTGATTTTTGGATTTAGTAATAAAATTGTAAGGTCTTCAAATTTACAAAATAAGTTATTTACTGTTTTTGTAATATCACTTACTTGGATTAAGTTTTTTTCTAAATTCTCTATTCTTCTGAATAGAATATACAATAAATTTGTAATTGTATTTTGAGCTCTATCAAATTCCAATTCTTCCATATATCTTCCTGCTATCTCAATAATTTCTATACACAAATCTAGTGGTAGGAAGAGTACAGAGGTAGCCATGACTTCTTCGAACTTCAGTTTCCAAATAATTTGAATGAATAGGAATGGCGAAAGAGCTGGGCACATGTCAACCAAATGACCATAAGATGTATCTTCACCCAACTTCTCCTGTACTTTAAAATTTGTATTGAGCAATATATATCTATAAATACTTATGCATATCGAATTGTATGGAAATTCCTCAGAATTAGCAGGTAACTTGCATAACTGACAGATTTCGTAAACGGATTCAACAACGTCTTCGATTCTTTTGATATATTTTTCTGTTGTTTTTGAATTCAATAGATGTAATTCACCGAAATCTGAAAATTTTTTGGTCAAGGTTTTCTGCATTTTGCGATAAAATTCGTCTAACTCTATCGATTTGGCCATTTTCGTTGAACAATGAAAATTCGAAAATAATCATATAACCTCCAAAGTATTCCGGTCTCCGGTTACTAGTGGAAACAACAAACTGAGAAGCCGGGTAGGTTTTCCTATTGGCAATCTGATCTAGAAGTATATATATATTACTAATCTATTTATCACTGCGCAGAATACAAACTGTCCTCCGGTACTTAATAGATAAGAAAAAATAATTTTCACTGCGTCAGCTGATCGCGTACTGTATCGTATAAATTATTTCTATTTTCGTTCAGATTTAGCAAGGAACATCATGGTTCGAGCTTGGTATATGGACAGCAGCGACGAAGATCAAAGATTGGAACATCACAAAGTGCCGCCAGAGTTTATAGCACTTGACAAACTTTTCAACGCAACAGGTGTTGAATATTTTAAGGTTAGAATCGCCTTATGGTTATTGCGCGGCATGTTGTATTTTAAATTTTTATGGAAATTTATAGATTGATCACAAAAACTACGAGGATGATCAAGTGTTGAAAGAATTGAGAATAAAACGTGGTTATACTTATGAAGATGAAATAACCTGTTCAAGAGAATGTCTGCAAAATTATGAAGAGAAGGTATAAATTTTATAATCATAAGGATTCATTTAGCAATTGAATCTTTTTTTTTGTTGTAGCTGAAGAATTTTTACACCGAGCATCTTCATACTGATGAGGAAATTAGGTTGGTGTTAGATGGTTCTGGATATTTTGATGTTAGAGATGGTGATGATAAATGGATTCGCATTGAAGTTAGTGCTGGAGACTTGATTATTATTCCCAGTGGTATTTATCATCGTTTCACACTGGACATCAATGTAAGACATCCTCCTATCATGAAATTTTAACTAAGAAATTTAATTTCATATTTTAATTTCACAGAATTACATAAAAGCTAAAAGATATTTTGTTGGTGAACCAGTGTGGTTACCTTACAACAGACCAGCAGATAATATGGATTGCAGGGAACAATATCTTAAACACTTGAAAGAAGGGTTCACAACTCAGACTATATAAAACAAAAGTTCTTACAGAATATGACAAAGAATGTAAAATTATACATATTTTATTTATAAATTCTGTTGTACAATAGATTCAAAATATTAAAAAAATTTTATAGAGCCTCTGACAACTGTTTTGTCAATTAACATTTCATATATAGGATTTACTTTAAGCTATCCTTTTCCAATTCTTGATATCTTTCTGATTAAATTAAATCACTTACATTTATTCTCTTATAATTTAAACTTATATAAATAAAATACTGATCAAGCTATTTTTTGAGAAATTTTTTTAAAAAAATATTTCTGACTCAAATATATTGATTTCACATAGCAAAACTTCATTCAATGATTAGTATGTTATCATTTCAAATATCTTGTTTAAGTCAGAATGTTAAAAAATTGTTTCAAACATTGTACAGCATCTATTATAACGTTTTGTTCCTGTTTCATCACTCAAAAGTGTTTACACACTTGTTCTTCGTCAATCATAAATATATACCTATTATATATTATATACATTACATTACACGTGAGTTAATCACGTATGTACAAAAAGTAGTATAGTTGATTACTACTTTTGTCGCTGCCAATATAATTAAATTCTGTTTACAAAAAAATATTTCAACTCACTTGTTTGAATAAGACATTGAGATTGCCAGGGATTCAAAAACTTGAAAGTTATAACAAAAAATAGATATTTAAAATTCAGCATGAATATTAAACTGATCGGAATTTTCATCACGCATGACTCCCCATTTTTGGTATTCACCTACTTTCTTCTCAAAGAAGTTTGTCTTTCCTTCTAGAGATATATGCTCCATAAAATCAAATGGATTCTCAGAATGGTAAATCTATAAGAATTATAAGTTAAAGTATTGTAACCATTTATTTAAAAAGAGAATAATAAATCATTCTTACCTTTGGACATCCTAATTCAACAAGTAGTCGATCAGCAACAAATTCAATGTATTGACACATGAGCTCACAGTTCATTCCAAGCATATCAACTGGCAAAGCATCAGTAAGGAATTCCTTCTCAATTTCAACAGCCTCTTGTATAATCGATGTTACTTGTTGTTGGGATGGTTTTTGTACAATATGTTTGAACATAAGACAAGCAAAGTCACAGTGTAATCCCTGAAATAAATAAAATTGAGAAAAATGACTAATTTCAATTTTTGTAAATTTTAATGTCATATAACTTAATCTTACTTCATCTCTAGAAATTAATTCGTTACTGAATGTTAATCCTGGCATCAATCCACGTTTTTTTAACCAGAAAATGGCAGCAAAGCTACCACTAAAGAAAATTCCTTCAACTGCAGCAAAGGCGACTACTCGTTCTGGAAAAGTTGCAGTTTCATGGCTAATCCAGTTAAGAGCCCACTGGGCTTTTTTAGCTACACATGGTAAAGTTTCGATTGCATTAAACAGGAATTCTCTGTAAAATATTTAAAACATATAATAACCTGGTTGGATTCACATGTTATCTTAAATTAAAAATTAATATAAACAAATACCTCTCTTCAGGGTCGCTGATATAAGTGTCAATAAGTAGTGAATACATCTCTGAATGTACATTCTCCATGGCAATTTGAAATCCATAAAAACATCTTGCTTCTGTGACTGTAACTTCTTGACTGAAACGTTCGACTAAATTTTCATTAACAATACCATCTGAAGCGGCAAAAAATGCTAAGACATGAGATATAAATTTCCTCTCTTGGTCCGTGAGTCCATGCCATTGCAGAACGTCCTGAAGGTGAAATATATCATTATGACAAGGAAAAACGTATTTTAATTTTCTAAATAATCAAATATTAACCTTAGACAAGTCAACTTCTTCAACAGTCCAAAATGAAGCTTCTGCTTTTTTATACATTTGCCAAATATCAGGCCATTGGATAGGAAAGATAACAAACCTACGTGGATTCTCTTTCAATAAAGGCTCCAATTGAGCATTAAATTCACTATTATTCCATTGTATTTTTTTAACAGCTTTTGTTTTACTCATCTATAAAAAATATACCACATTGCAGGAACATTTTGTTTACATCATTTGAGATATAAATATGGTAGAAGCAAATTTTACCTCGTTTTTAGTTTTCTCATTAGAGATTTTAGGAGATACACATAGCTTCTTTGGAGACGTCTGAAAACGAAATAGTGAAAATTTTACGTTACGTTTACGTTCATTACACAACAATTGCGTTGTCATTCGTAATGATTCGGATGAAAATCGTGTTGATTGCGCGAATGTATGAATCACAGAGATTATGTTATGAAATAATAGAACTGTATTTTTTTTTTACTCAATAATCGAAAATCGTTCAGGAACAACGCACACGAATACGAAAATAAACATCAACTAACGCAATAAAAGCAATTGTTACGATCTCATGTAAGGTTACACGGAAATAATTCTGATACAATACAAAGTACGATATTTTTTCTTTTTAAATAAATTCAGATCTAATTGATAGATAAAAATAGATATTACCTTATCCCGAAGAGTAATATCCTCAAAGTTCTTGCGAATATTTTCTTTTGTCGAAGTTTGGAGCGGCATGTTTGTTCGAAGTAAAAAATTGAAACAAAAATGTAAAATGCGAACTGCAATAAATAATTTTCAAAATAAGAATTCCTCTTTCTTGTTAAATACTATTTTACTGATTAAAGTAAAATTCGAAACGATCGTGACGGTAACCAAGTACGGAATGACCGCAAACCGCGATAATTCTCACAGCTGTGTGTAGAACGCGGGATTTTTTCACGCGCCACAGTTGTTCGCCAATCAGCTAACGGCGCTTACCGCCAAATTTCACAATATTGATGAATGCGCAATCAAGGCGAATTCAAGACAGTGTCTATGAAAATTTGCTCATTTAGAAACTCATTTTCATTCATGTTTGTACAATTTTTTCGCAAACGGTGAGTTTCAACCGTTTATTGTTTTCCCGCCCTTAGGTTAGAGTGCGCATACTGGATGCGCAATGTGTAAGCTGATGTAAGAGATTTGGAGACAATACCGCCAAAATAAAATCGGCGCTGTAGTCGCAGCGTAGTTCAAAATTTTGATAAGAGATGGGTGTACATGATTTGTTTTTAATACTTAGGTGTTTCAATAGTTTTTGATTAGGTGACGTTACGCGAAGTTTCTAGTTCTCATACGTAATAATTGTTCTATAATTTAATGGTAACTGATTTGTTTAATAACTATTAATAAAAGAGTGTTAATGTTGTAAAATGGCCAGTTATGTTGGCAAAATTTTTCGCATTATACGGGATAATGGAGGAATATTAAATTCCCTGCGTACATTATATAGGTTAGTACACCAGTATTAGACATTAGATTTTGTATTTATTTGCTACATGATTTTTACATTAGTGACATTATTATATTTTATTGTAACATAGAACTGACGAGTTAAAGTCTGGTACTTTAATAGGCGAAGACAAATATGGAAATAAGTACTATGAAAATAAAGAACAATTTTATGGTAAATCATATCTTCTATACTAATTCACCTAAATGTATATTAACCAAGTACAATTATAATATTCACAGGGCGTAATAGGTGGGTTATTTATTCTGAAAAAGTTGGAATGAACTACGATGGATCTCAAGTGAGCCCTGAGTGGTTCGGTTGGTTACATTATAAAACCGACTTACCACCATTCAGAGATCCATCTCGTCCCAAGTATAAATGGATGGCTGATCATCGACCCAATATGTCGGGAACAAACGAAGCTTACATGCCATATAGCACTGTAAAACCAAAGGTTGAACCATGGAAACCACCTCAATAACTATAGCAATCAAAAATTGATTCACTGAGCTGTACGTAGAATAATGTAAATAAAGGTATGTGTCATTCGATACATTGAAGTCTATTCTTTAACCGATTTCAAGATAGCTGAAAATATTTTTAATGAGCGTTATATTCTTGAAACAAAATTAATTTAAGATTATTCAGAAAATTGCAATCGATGCAAATCAAAACAAGTAGTTTGAGGCTATCTATAATCCATTATATTATAAAACGGCTTATGTGCTGAGTATAGACAGAGAGGGAAAAAAAGAGTGAAAACTAGAGTTATTATAGAGAGGGATAGTTATTATTACTCTCCCACGATTCACTGGGACCGGACGTGACTTCGAATTCGTATATCGTGACAGGTATTCTTCGAGATGTGTAGATGATGGAAAAAGGGACAGGTGCGTCTGTGTGAATGCAACCGCCCGGCAGTCTTTTCTTTGTGATTTTTACGTCGCATATATTACATTAGTGTGGGATCTCGTGCGGCACGTTTCTCTCTCTCTCTCTCTCTCTCTCTCTCTCTCTCTCCGTTCGTCATTCAAGAAAGTTCATTCATCGAAATGTTCCTAAACTCCGGAACGGAGATTATCTCGGGTCTTAATGCCCACGCGATTTAATGAATCAGGCCACAAAAGTCATCCGAGAATGGCGACCAAAGAAAAATTATCCATTAGTAAATAATGATTGTATTTAATGTATTTAACATTCCCCCGAATTTTTATATTTTATGGACGGTGATAATTATCATAGTGAAAATTACAAAATCAGTTGTTTCACTCGTAGATTTTACACTTGACACCGCTCATTATATTTCTCGACTTTAAAAATTTACAAAAAGGTACGCGTGAAAGATTCCTGGAATCATTAGTGAACCCGGCTCTGTTAAAAATCCTGATTCATCTGTAGAAAATCCCTATCGGTTTTTTACTTACGAACCAAAAATGCCTTAAAATAAAAACATCAAGTGAAATATTTAAATTTTCATCCGGCAAGCAAGAAGAGTCGAGATTTTTCTCCCTTCGCCGATGAAAATATCGTAAACGAGCGGGAGAAAGAGAAGAAATAAAAGAGGTAGTGGGTGAGAGGAAGAAAGAGAGAGAGAGAGAAAAGAAAGATCCTCTCGCTCTCGTCGGATTATTGGATTGCGCGCTCTCGAGACAACGAATGGGGCGCGCGCGCCCATCGGAATATTAAAATAATCTGCCATTACTTTAATAAATCTGTCCTCCCACCATTTCCACCCCTCTCCCCTCTCTTTATGTGTACGTACCATCTTCTTTCTCGCGCTCGCGAAAGACGGAGTAGGAACGGGGTCCCCCCCCCCCCGCCTCTCAACAGTCACAGATGTGACTGTACCCTCTAATGAGCGCGCTATTTTTCACGAGTATTTTTATCCCGTTTATTGGCCGGCCGCTTCACAAACTGTCGGCTGGATATTAATCATCCTCCTCTTCTAGGCCGAAGAAGAGAGGCGGGGAAAGGGGGAGACCGACTTCTTACAACTCTCATTTTTATTTCTCTTAAGAGCGAGAAGGAGGGGGAGGGGGTGTGACTCGCGCAGGTTCTCTTCCATTGTTATTAAAACCGGCTTCTTTCATACGTTCTTGAATATCTCGCTGACTCGCTAGTGAAACGGGAGGGTGGGAGAGGGGGATTGCGAGTATCCTCTAATGACAGCGCCTCTCCTTCTTCCTCCTCTTCGCGATATTATCCTCCGATGTCGACGTCATCTAAAATCATTCAGAAAAACGTTATAAATCGTTTTCACTCTCCGACGTTCCTTTTTTTTTCTTTTTTAAGAGAAATGGCTGGATATCGAATAAGCTTCCGGTTGACTTCGTCGTCCTCCGGGGCAAAGATAACAGGGGACAGTCTCGCGCACCTGTATAACTTTCTGTTCTCGCCCCCTATCGCTACCACGGAAAAATAACTAATCCGTGTTTGCTGTGAAAACACGAATTTCACGAAAAATAGAATACCAATGTTGAAACTAGTAGTCGGACAGGAAAACACGAATTTTTTTTTCTCCCCTGTCAATCGTGTTTGCCCTTGACGGCAAGGAAAACAGGAATTATTTGTCGACTCTCATTTTGTATCATTTTCGCGACAGCACAAAGGGCAGCGGGATTCAATTCGGCTAATTTTTCCGAATCGACTGAACGATGGGTGGAGAGGGGGGTGATAGGATATCTGTCTCCGACGATCTTCCGCTGTATAAATCGCGAGTATAATCGGGCGAAAAAAATTCCTTTTTTTTTTCAGTATCGAGGGTTTAGATTTTTCGCTCGCATCAGGGGTAATATTTTACGCGATGGTGGGATATATATCGATGAGACGGCAGTGGGGGGAGTGCTCGAAACACGCCGCTTTCCGGTGGCAACCATCGACGTTTGATATTTTTATGCAGTGGCGCCGTTTCGCTCTCTCGCTTTCGTATAAACTCCATATTCGTCCATCTCGCTCGCTCGCGGTTTATACGAAACACCGGCTTCACGCGCCGCCAGGTTTACACACGCACACAGAGGAGCGGGACGAGATTTACGAGGCAGATATGCGATCGCAAAACGCCCGACGGTAAATCATAACCGCGTTTTGTGCATTTCGGTGAGCGCCGCTATGGGTTAGCCGATGGGGGAGGTGGGGTGGAGGGTGGCCCCGAGGAAAAACACATCCGCCGACATTATTATTGGGACTTTTATTGGATCAAGGGCAATAAAACCTACCCAACCCTCAATTTTTGAAAAAAAAAAAGAAGCAAAAATTTTTTCGCGTACGAAATTTCGGATTTGGTACGTATTTTTTTCGCTGAAAAACTGCGACGGGGGATTCCCCGGGAAGCGGGAAATTTATTTGTCGTTAGGGGTTATTTATTTTGGCGACGATTACGAGCCTCTATGGCAGTTCTCGTGTCGTCTTCGAGAGAGAGAAGATCGGCGAGTGTGCCTCGTCTATCCTAGAACGCACGCCGGTGCCGAGAGAGTGGCTGGGAAGGAGTGGGGGGATATTTCAGGCTCCGGGATAAGGCAATATATCGCGGTTATTGTCCATTAGGTGCGCTAGAGGTTGCCCATCCATGCCACCGTCTTATTTTACGATACTGCCTACGATGCCATTCTCTCTCTCTCTCTCTCTCTCTCTTTCTCTCTTGTTTCTTCACTCCATCCCCCTTCTCTCTCTCACTCTCTCCAACTCTCCATCTTTCTTTTTTCGTCATTTTTATCATCCCTCTTAATTACATTTATCGCGACGAGTGTAAAGTTTTGACCCCCTTCACCGTTCAGATCATAGATAGGTGGGTAATTCGATGAAGGGGGAGGGAGGGGGTGGCGGGTTTGCGTAAAAAGGCCGGTTAGGTGAATTACGATAGCCGGGGACAAGAATTGAAAAGGATTACGAGCGTCGGGAATGAGAG
>NCVS01000246.1:172357-183774 GCA_003055095.1 Goniozus legneri
GGGGGGGGGGGGGGGGGGGGGGGGGGGGGGGGGGGAGGTCGGAACATATCGATATGGGGAAAACCGTACGAGAACGGAATACAGAGGAGCGCATTATCGCCCGAGATAGACGTGCCCCCGAACGGCCGCACACACGAAAAATATTCCCGAGCGCGCCCGAGGTCCACCTACACGAACGCGCGTCAAACGCATTACTTATTGTTCGGATAGATATCATTTCGGACCGCGTGAAACACTTTGCGATATTACGAGCGGGTAAACTCGCCGACCCCCCTCCACTCACCCCCGCGATTATTCCCGAAGAAATCGATCGTATTATTCCGACAATGTAGACTTTTTTTCGTCTCGTATTTACCCTCGAATCGTATAAAAGCTTGAGTGAGTGAAGCGAAGAGGGATGGAGGGGGGTGGGGCTGCTCGATGACGCGTGCAGGGACTACCGTGTACGACATCCGAGTCTTCCGGATCGTTTGAGCCGCTTCCTATTCACGATCGGTGAAAACCTCTCTCTCTCGCTCTCTCTCCGAAAACGAATTCTTCATACTCGATTGCGTACAATGTAGAAGAATTTTCCGAGCGAAAGAGGTGAGTTTCCAATTCCTCACGTCGATGGGATTAATTTTGAAGAGAAAACACCCATACAAGGATTTTCCTTCTTGGAAAACGACAATTTTTTCTCGATTGTATTCCAGGGGAAATTTTTAATTTTATAGTTTAAATAAATCGAGCAACAAATTTTTGATCGTCTTAAACGCAAACACACGAGCATAGTGGGTTCTTTGTTTGACTGACGTAAACAGTTGTTTGAGGGTGAATCGGAGAGAGAAAGGAGAGGAAGAGAGAGAGAACGGAGGTTTTCGAGATGAAGACAGCGATATGCAAATGTAAACGCGTAACACGACCACTGCCGCTGAGCCCTTCCTTCCATTCTCGCGTGTTCTCGCGTCGAAATCCGGCCTCGGTTTTCGCGCGCCCCCTCAACGACCCTCTCTCTTTTTTTCCCAGTCCTTACTCTTATATTTGCCCTCGCGTCGCGAAATATCGCGCGTTTGTTTAAAATTCCTACCCCGGATTACGCGCCCGGGCTTTTGGAATCTCTTGTATCTAAATTGGACGCGGTGTGTTCTTCCCCGGGAGTTTTTTTGAAATTAGCTCTTCATGTTCGAGATTTCGAGGGGAATCAAATGTTAAAAAGGAACGTAGGCATTTAAGGAGAATTAATTGTCGAGATAATAGTTGCAATTATGTTCATGTTAACAGATAAAATCTTGATATAAGTAGTTGTATTTTATTATCAGGTATATGAAAAGTATACACGATACACTGATAGAAAAACCGTCTTGATTTAAGAGCAATACTCTCGATCCAAGGGAGTCTTTTTGCAGAGAACTAGTTGTCTCACTTCAAGAATTTCTTGTCTTGAATTATTGTTTCTTGGCTTAAAACAATGAAAATCTTCGATCGATAACACTAATAACTTGATTCAAGATTATATGATATAATATAATATATTTTATATAATATAATTTCTTGAATGAAAAGAATTGAATAGTTTGAAAAAAGAATGAAATTTTAAAGAAACTAGTTTTCTCGAATCAAGTTATTTTTCCTATCAGTGTATACATTCTGAAATTCAAAGATGTTTAGAAACTCATAGCCTTAGAAATCCCAAAGGCGTTCGAACATAAATAATCACGAATAGCTTCGTGACGTTATTATCGAAACAAGTGAAAAATGACAAAAACCCGCGCGTTTCGTGGTTTGACAAATCGGTGCGGATATCTCGAGATCGATATCGACGTTTGTATCTCTTTGGGAGAAAAATAGAGAGCGAAAGTGGGGTCGAGAACGACACACCCCTGACTGAAAGGACTTTGCGCGGTTCCAAATGTGGTTTTGTATCGTCGAAGCTCCTCTTTCGTCGCGAGCGTGCGGACCCCGCCGGATAATCCCGATTTAATAAATCGAACAGTTGGACGGGGAGCCCCCGTATAAAAAAAAAAGCAAAACGTTTGGAAGCGCGTGCGTGACTAATGCGCGCGCGAAAACAAGATGGATGAGCCACCCCAGCTACTTTCTCAAAACCGCGATGTGTCCCTCTCGAGTCCGGTTTTTTCCCCCGCTCTCTTCCTCCATCTTAGCTCGCCCTTAACGCGAGTTTCATACAACGAAAATCTTTTTTTCCTAGAGAAGAAAATTCTCCCCTCGGAAGAGTTGAAAATTTTCAACACCCGGCGCTGTCCAAGTTGGCGTCCTTAAAAAAGAGTTTTTCCATCTCTCTGTCTCTCTCTCTCTCTCTCTCTCTCTCTCTCTCTCTCTCGCGTGCGCGATTCCTATTCACGGTATAACGAGAGCCGAAAATACGGTACGAATTACGCTCGCGATAACAACGCGGTATAATCGTACCCGGGGCATATTCCGGTAGCGGTGTGCGAGCGTATAACGTCGTGTTACGGCCGAGCGTATATACTCTCATTTCGAATTCAGAGCCGTAACATCATCCGCGAGAGTACGAGCGGAGTGGGAGTGGGGGAATCGGGCAATCCCGAGGTTTATACGTCCGATTGCACGGTCAGTGGAATTAACGTCGCGCTATTCCGACCGAGGATTCGGAAATCTCGAAGAAGGAACGACGAAACGCAACAAAGAGACGGAGATAGAGAGAGCGAGATGAAGATGAGCTCCCCTACCCCTCCGCTACAGATGTCTAACTTCTTTTCATCCTCCAGCCGTCGAAAGGGGTTGAAAAGAAGTAAGTAAAGGGTGGGGTTATCTTAATTCCGCGAGTGTTTTAATTTTCATCCAAACAGCTATTAACTTTTACGGCTGGCCGTTTACTTTTTAATCCGTTTACCGGCTCCGCTCTCTTCTCTCGCTAGCTAGTGCTTATATCTTTAATTTAACCTCTCGACTTGGCGGCCATTGAACAAGCCTGCGTGGATCGGTGGATAGAGAGAGAGAGAGAGAGAGAGAGAGAGAGAGAGAGCGAGATGGGGGGAGGGGGTGAGGTGGCGTGCTGGAGGGGTCGCCGAGAGGAGGAGTTTGGTGAGGCAACGTACAGACACACGTACCGCGATGCGAGAATCGCGAGGGTGGTTTTGCGGGTGCAATCGCCTACGGTGCCGCTACGAACCACCCCTCCCCTCTCTCAGCATTCTCCTCTCTCTCTCTCTCTCTCTCTCTCTCTTCTCGAATTTCTCCCTACCTCCACTCGGCACATCACCTTTCTCACTCCCACGGCGCCCGTTACGTTAATTAAATACATTGTTGCGGGGACACCGGAGTACGCCCGACGGCAGTGTGTATCCCGGCGCTTTATAGGCGCGCTGGGGGCACCTTGAGAGCGAGCAACCCGACAGGTCCGTCAGCGCAAGGGGTTGCGCGATCGAAACGAGTCGTCACGACGCACCGGAGGGGAATTCCAAAGATCGACGGCTTCATCCTCGACGAATTTTATCAACGAACGTGGTTTTCCTACTGCGCGGATAATGTTAGAAAGATTTGACAACATTGACAATATTGTCGTCTTTCGAACGCTCGAACAATCGGAATTATTTGACTGGATTCGATTATTTACCCAAACTGTTTTAAATTAGAGTGATCTGCAATTGTTTTCTCTTTGAGTACATGTCAAAGCACAATAAACAGAAATATAAGTGATACGTACAATATTAAAAAAGAACAGGTGGTTTAAAAGTACACATAAAGATAAGAAATGAAATGAATTCTTGCACTGTTTGTCAGGTTCGTTTCAAAAATGAACCTGAAAATCGACATAAAAGAAAACTCGAATTGTAAAGTTTGTAAAAGTTC
This sequence comes from Goniozus legneri, assembly GCA_003055095.1. NCBI lineage: Eukaryota > Metazoa > Arthropoda > Insecta > Hymenoptera > Bethylidae > Goniozus > Goniozus legneri. Next base: position 176,171 of record NCVS01000246.1, read on the forward strand.
GTTTCGCATTGTTTTAAAACCGCAACATTTTGCGTTTCAGGTCTGGTTCCAAAACAGACGCACAAAGTGGCGGAAGAAGCACGCGGCGGAGATGGCGACCGCTAAGAGACGTCAAGAGGAGGTCGAGGGTGTCGCGGACGGGGGCGAGGACGGGTGCAGCGACGACGCGGAGCCGGAACCCGGCACAGGAGGCGGCGGTGAAACGGCCGCGAAACGCCTCAGGCGGGAGCTGGAACAGCAGTACGGACCCTGAACCAGACACGCTATTATCGTATCAGGGGGCCACACAAAAGCGTCTAGCGCGACGAGACGAGCCAGAGGCGAACGCGCGCGATAACGGAAGCGAAAGAGAAAGAGTGAAAGAACGAAAGAGAGGGAGAGAGAGAGAGAGAGAGAGAGAAATGGCAAGCAAAAAAAGGAAGCAAAAAGGCGGTAGGCGTGGCCTAGGGGCGGCGTTTCCCTCTCCCTCAATGCGTACTCTCTCTCTCTCTCTCTCTCTCTCTCTCTCACTTTCTGTCTTTCATCCCTTCTCTCTTGTTCAGGGAAAACAAGAGAGGGAGAGAGAGAGGAGAAAGAGCGCAGGAAAACGGGGAAGAAAGTGTCCTTCGCTTTTCCGAAGAACTTCTTTTCCACCCCCATCCCCCCCGCCCTCTTCGTATTTCACTCGCTCGCCCCTCTTCCACTTTTCCTACCCACCGCGAATATCATTTGTTCCGAAGCTCATTAAACGATCCTCCGGTTTTCGCGAGTTTTATACCGAGCGTATGCTCCTCGGTTCTTCTCGACCGGACGAGAGTGGATGAAGAAAATTAACGGACGCGTTACTCCGCCGATTGATTTACGAACGATCGTGGACACCGGCTGTGAAAACACGAGCGCGTCTTTCTTCGAGATGTCGAGTCCAAATTTTCGTATCGCGCCGCTGGTGTTGCGATCGATACGCGTGCGCGTTAATTTTTCAACTGCGAAACGAGACCGTTCACGCCAATAAATGAAAAACGAGTCATCGAATAATTTCTTTCGTTAAATGTAGTTTTAGAATGAAAAATCGAAAAACGAATGTCGCGAACAAGGAATATTTTTACGTGAACGATAAATGACGGTCTCCCAGTTAAAAAGTTAACGCTCGAGAGTAATGGAACAAACGATACGATCGTACTTATTTTCGATATTTATCGGGAACAATTGCTTTATTTATTAGACGTCGATTATTTATTAGGAGGAGGAAAAAAATTTGTCCGACTCGCTCGTTCGTTTCGCGAAATAATTTCCTTTCTCTCTTCCCCGTCGGGAGCCGTGACGCCGAGAATTGACGGTACAACGGCATTGTATATTTGTAGATAAATCAATAAACGTGAATGTGATATAATGACGTATTTAATACGAAGTCGCTAAATAAGTAGATATATCACCGACTTTAGATTTCGACGGTTAAGTAACGGTATAAGCGAGAATGTGGCACGGTGAAAAGCGGATGTGCCAACTGCGCCCGAGTGAAAACTGTACGAGTGAAAAATTATAAAAAACATGTAGCTGATTCACTCGTAATAGCCAAAAGTGGACGCAACGTCGTTCGTCCCTCAAGCTTAAGAAAAAAAAAATAAAATAAAATCTAATCGCCTAATCGATTAATTATTTCTAGTATTATTGTACAGTGAAATTTAGGTAAAAGAAAAAGAAAAATTGTTAAATTAATATTAATTAACAAGAAGAGAGTAGAGACAATCTGTATAAATGAAAAAAGAAAACCTGGAAAGACGGAAAATTGAGGAAAGGAGGCAACAAAAAACACGGCACACAAAATATTGTATAAAATATAAATACGTGTTATCTATCGCTTGTGTATTATATTCTCCAATTTAATAAATGGCCTATACGATATGGTAAACTTTAAACCGTCGATTGTGTTTGTATATATTCCCTTCCCTCTTCAACCAGTTCGAAACGCGAACGATAACGACCGCGAAAGGGGCGAAGAAACGTCGCTGAGAATGGTGTCCTCTCGCTGGTTCCTTTTGATTTAAAGATGAGCGTGTACGTAATATATATTCCCGGAATCGGAGTCACTTTTCCAGGAACTTATTGAAATCTGGCTTTTTCGCGGCGAAACGGGGGGATTTCCCTCCCTCCGGCTCTCTTTCATCGCTCGCATCAATACGATTGTTTCTGCTACCCCAGCGTCTATCCCCCATAACGGCCCCTCTCGCTCCCACCTCGGCCGGGCACCACCACCAGCAATCGGCCCGACCAATACGCGGAAAAGAAGTTTGGCGCCAAGGGTCTACCGCCATAATCGGATCGGACGTAACGCATATATCGAGGAGCGGGAACACGAGAAAAATTTAATCAGGAACGACCTAAAGCCCACCCCGGAGTACTACGAGGGGCTATCGGAAACGAGGTAAGTGGCGAGGATTGTCGAGCAAGAGAGAGAGAGAGAGAGAGGGACAGTGACGGGACTAATTGAATCGAGAATTCTCGAACGGGTTCATAATAATTACGAATTTCGATATTCGTAGTGTTAAGAATGTTGGGAGTCAATACAGAAATTTTAAGATCTGGTTGAGATTAAAATATTCTTGAGTATCTGGTTCGTTTCTTATTTTTGATACCAAGTAACATAAAAATATAGACGATCTCGTTTCGAGATTTGTACAGAATTTTCACCGAAATTCCAGAAACCGAGGACCAAACTCTACAATAAAATTGTCACTCGGAACGACGGCTTATCGAGTACCCCAATTTCCAAGTTCCCGCGTATCGCACTTTTTTTCAATAAAGAAAATGCATAACGAAGCAAGAAATACGACGCAAGTTTCGGAATGTATAGAACGAGAAAACTCGTGCAATTTGTAGTTCAATATACGCTGATAGGAAAGTTCTTCGATTGTTTTTTTCTCAGCGCGTAACACTCGTTAAGACAATTTAATTTCTATCCTGCAATGCGCGTGACGCGAGAACGCCCACCCCCCTCCTCCCCGTCTTTCTCTCTCACTTACGGCCGTCACGCCAGACTGTGCCAACTTTTTTCATATTCCAATTAGAATATTTTCCACTGATTTAAAGCCTCGCGAAAGTAAGTATTAACGGCTTAACCCCACAATAAATTTGCAGTACCGATGCTTTCCGATCCCTCCCACGCTCACCTCGACGACGACTACGACGAGAGAGAGAGAGAGTCGAAAGAGGGTGACGTCGGTGAAAAAAATCCTAAGTACCTTTCTCTATACGTATGCTAAAAAAAACTTTACGAGTTGCAGAAACTCCCGTAATATTAATCACAGTACTTATCTGAAATCAATAACGCTCGTAAAAATTGTTCCCCCCCCCCCCCACTCGCGTATTTACGAGTGTTTCTCTCCTTGGCTTATTTCGAACACTCGCTGAAACTCGTCGAAATTATCGAAGGGACTTTTTTTCAACCACCCTCTCTCTCTCTCTCTCTCTCTCTCTCGCACTGCCACTTTCGAAGCGCACAGCTGCTCTTTGATAGCGTGAAATATGTTTTTCAATCGCACGTCCCGTGCGCAGTTTGTATTCAAATGAAAACGAACGAGAGTCAAGAAAATTTCACGCAACTCGGAAAATCGTTTTACGTAACTCAGCGATTATATCGTCCGTCTTTCTTTTTTTTTTCAACTCGGACATCCGTCCGGAAGATAAACATTTCGATTTTAATTACGCTTTGAATAAAAATGACACGCGTCGAGATAGCGGCGCGGGTTTGGGAAGATAATAGAGAGGGGAGGGCGGGGGGGTAAGGGGGCACTGTTCGATATTTGACGAGATTACGAGTCGTATAGCGCCGCCTGGCTACGACCCAGTCGGCCATCCATCTGGTTTTATCGGTTTTACAATAAAAAAGTATAATAACGCGGAATGTTTTCCGATTCTCCGCTAGGTATGATGTAGTGATGTAGACCAACTCTCTCCCTCTCTCTCGCTTGCTCTCGCGATCGTATACAAGGTGTCCTGGTACGATCGAATGATAGCGATGGAGTACGAATCTCGAAATTTTTAAATCCGTCGCTCGGTTGAAAAATTATTCAACTTCGAAGAGCAATTTTTTAGAGGCGTTCTTTTGAAAATATGAGTTGTACGAGAATCGATATCATTAAATCTAATTTTTTTTTTAATTAATTGATGTAAACAAACTCAAATATCTCATTCAGCAGAAAGATTTCTATAATCGATGATTCTTCAACAATTTATTATGTTCACCACATTTTATTTATTAAGCTATTTTAAAATTTGTTGCAATTATATAGTTCATTTTAAAACACTTCATGCTGTCACGAAGAGACTTGAAACAAAGTAATGAGCGAAAAAATCATAAATATTTCTCTAAATAAAGAAATTCGAAACTGCTCCAAGATACTTATTATAAACAATAAAAATCGAATATATATGGGAGCCGGTCGAACTGGGACACCCTGTATACATATATACACGCATACGTGTATAAACCGTAATAGTAGCGCGCAATGCAATACCACCAACGATTGGCAGTAAATCTCAGCGGTGGCGCCCCGTCCGGAGCATAAAAATGTCGCCTCGGCGATATCTATCCGATAGGAAATCGCGCGGTGATCGTTGCTGGATTATCCTCGTACGCGAATACCGCATTCCGTATACATTCGACTATAACAAACAGTATTGTATTCAGTTTCGAGATGACTGATAGAAAAAAATGCATCGGCTCACGGTATCGATGCACCCAGATAGGAGGGATAAAAAAAAAATGTTCTTTGTTTTTTTTTTACTCTCGCTCATAAATTTCAAATGCAATTCAGGTCCGGAATCATGTACGACAGAGTATATTTTTATCGTCGGAGGAAGTTTTGTCTTGCCGAGAGGAAGTCATTACTGACAATAGGTAAAGGATCGGAACTCAGTCCGAGATTTTCGGACGGCTCTCTTAAACTTATAATCTTTGATTGTTTAATAAAATTGAAAATTTTTATTCGTAAATCATATTTTTTTTGTACAATCTGTGAAAAATGAGCTCTTCTCAGCAAAGACGCTTCGTGAATTGGTTTTCTAGGATATTAACGCAGAGTGATCAATAAAGAAGAACGATGTCGTGTACCTTATTTTAATAGTATTGTATTAAACAAATTTTATAATCATAATTTATGAGTTTGAGTTAGCATTGGGTCCACGTCTGCGGCCGAAAGATGGAACAACGTTGATAAATCTACGGTTGTATTGGATACGTCTCTTGGCGCGGCCAGTCTTCTTCTTGCTCTTTTCTTGTTTCTCAACCTAAAGATAACAGATGATAATAAACATTAGGTATCGTATCAATCGATTTGGAAAATATAATGTTCTAATAAACATTATATCTGTGTGGAAATGTCGCTAATTGATGAAAAGATAAACCGAAGTACAACGTTTATCTTCACTTTAATTAGCTTTTAGTATAGCACTAATCTTTGCCAAAATTTGTGAATTACAAATTTTAGTTTAGATCGTCTAGTGCAATTAGACTTGTTATCGACAATGAAGTATAGAGAATTTCTTACCTTAGGGGTCTGGGCCTTGACTTTACCGGCACGAGCCAAAGAACCGTGCACTTTACCTCCCTTCAATGGGACGAGGACTTCGAGGGTGTTGGAAGCCAAGTTTGCAACGACAGAATCGTTTTCCAACATACTGCCTTCGCAGAACAGAGAGAAGTCTGTGCTACCTCCATTGGCGATCTTCTCCTACAAAAAATTATACAATTAACAAGTGGAAACTCATTCGACAACCGAATCTTTAGGTATGAACTTTTGAATCTGTCCAAACATTCAACAAAATTAATAAGACCAAAGCTAATTAATTTTGAACTGCCGTTCAATTTTATTTTGCATTATTGCTCGTACTAACAGAGCCAGAGTTTGCTACCTGTTAGGTTATCATGTAATGCATAAATATTACACATTGTTATTAAAATGAGAAAGCAAACACTACCTTAACCTGAAGGATGGTCTCGCTGCCTTCGCAGTCAACAACGTGGGATTCTTGGCCTCTGATGAAGAGTTGCATCTTGATTATTTTTGGCTGAAACGACAATGCAATGAATTAGGTTATGTGGGTTCGACATGTTGGTCGCGTGTCGCGATATTGACATGTAGCTTCGCGACGTATAATCGGCTCTATTTCTCATAATTTCGACAAAAATAGTATCAGGTACACTTGTATAAAACTATTGTAACACCGCAATAACACAATTCCAATTGGAATATCCAAATATTTCACTTTTTCCGTAGAGCATACAAGAATTCTTACCTTACGACGGATCAAAATCCTATAAAGGAAGTTACAGAGAATCTGCAGGAAAGACTTGAACTGTAAAACTGACGCCGGTTGTAGAAAACTAGTGTAGTACTTCCTGTTTTCGATTTTACTGATATTTGTCCAGCGTAGAATTGACCAATCGGAAGCACGCGACGGAGCGTAACTACGTTCTTTTCATAGGTTCGCTGAGTGACGGAAGAAACTATTTCGACCAATCGGAAAAAAGCATAGAGCGCCATTTTTGTTTTCACCGTCCTCATCCCAGTTCACAGTCCTTAGCATGCTTCCAATATAAAAACCGTATGTACGATCGTAATAAATTATTCATTTGGATTTTTTGAACCGTTTAAATTAGTAATGTTTTAAAAAAATCGTTTTTTCTCCCTCGAGCAGTTTGAAACATCGTACCAGAATAATGAATCGCGTTGCGCGCACACGATATTGTAGGCAGAAAGGCAGGTATGCACGAAAGGAGTACAGTGCCGATTGGTCAACGTAATTTGCATATTCTCACTTATACGTAAAGAAAACAAAGTACATATATACACCCATTTTTTGATGATTCAGTCGAACATCGTGCTATTCTCCTTTGTATTTACTTAATTTCCAGTTACCAATTTAACTCTGATTTTTACTGGTTATGAAATATTATTTTACGGGACTATTTATCGATAAGAATTTTTTGTTGCAACGCTAACCTTGGACTTAATTATTTATTAGCGTTACATAGGAGAAGGTGAATTGAAAAATCGTCAAACGGGATTGCTCTTTCGCATTTATTCGATATTTACACCTGCAACTTCGCCGTGTGTACAAATTAGGCAACGTAATGTAAATAATGGTAAAAGCGTGTATTGTAAAAAATATACATGGAGGGGGAAGAGTACGGCTAATCATTTACAATAATTATTATTTACAATGTTTACAAGTTTCTCGCTCCTCGCGTTCCTTAGAACCTAATTAAACACTTAAGAATCATCGGCTTAAACTTTACAACATTTTACAAATTAATCAAATTTCATCGTTACCGAGCTAAAAGTAAAAGGGGACGAAAGGAAAGTTAAAAATATAACCGTTTTTTTTCTGTACAAATATACACGCGTTTTGGTAAAAAATAAATAGCGATCCTCGGTACAGGTACGATTTATTCGTGACGGCAGGACAACATTCGACGCGACTGAATATTTTTTTGCTTCGTTTCGATTTTTCGCGCCTGCGATGCGCGTATTTTGTTAATCCGTCAAGTTTAGCGACAAAAAGTTCGTCATTCTTCCCCACGTCTCGCTCGCTCGCGTCTCGCAAAAGTACTTCGTGGTTACTTT